>SNQJ01S0143555.1:5348-20511 GCA_010110895.2 Picea sitchensis
TTCAACATCCTCCGTGACTACATAGGATAAAAAACAATTGAGGATAGATCGTCAGTGCAAACTATAAAAGATAAATTTTATATCGACTTGCACAACATTTTTCTTTGCATTATTTCATCCTTGTTGCACAAATTTCTGTTAGACAAAGGAGTTGGAGTCATTATCGAGTACCAAACCCTCTTGGGAAATCCTCCCCCAAATTCAAATTGGGAAGAAAAGAAAGATGAGTGGGAATAATTTCTAGAAGCTAATTGCAAAGACACACTCAAATCCTGGGACATCTACTTTCTAAATAAATGAGAGCAGCGAGAATGGTTAACACTGTCGATTTCGAGTAAGTTAGATTGGTGATGGGGGGGTGGATTGTTAAGAACCAAATATCAATATAGCATAGAAAAACCTCAAAATAAGTACTCAATGCCTTGAAAAAGAGAGAAATTCAGATAATATAGCATAGAAAAACTACCTTTTGGTCTTGGAGTAAGACCTAAAACTACTCTTGCTTAGCTAAGAGCTCATCTTCCTCGAATGTAAGGAAACTAGTTAACGACCCAAGGGAGTGAAATTTTTTCCCCTTGAGGCATCTAGCAAGAGTGAAAGTTTGCCCCCTTACAGACCACCAACAAGTTATGTCAAGTGACATGGTTTTCCTTGAATAAATGTGATATGTTGACACATTCATTCATGGATAGTAGACAATGGTAGAATATTTAGAAAGATGATCTTCTTTACATCTAATAAGCAAACATTAAAACTATATATTAATATACATTTTGTTACTACTCTAATAAAAAAATCGTTCTCAATCTTAACTTGTTTTCCTTTCTTCTTTTTAACTTGATATCACACTCCATATATTACAATGTCTATACAATGTTAGACATTAAATATATAAACATTACACATTACAATGTACATCACTATTATAAGGAAAGTATACATATTACAATGTACACCACTGTTATAAGAAAAAGGTCNAATATATAAACATTACACATTTATAGTATACACATTACAATGTACATCACTATTATAAAGAAAGTATACATATTACAATGTACATCACTATTATAAGAAAAAGGTCTATAATACTTGACATTCGAAAAGATTTAGGAAGATGATATTCCTACATATAATAAACAAATATTAAGACTATATATTAATATATATTTGCTTACTACATTCAATTCCTTTCTTCTATTCAATCTCATACCACACTTCTCCACATATTACTAAAATCTATAATTATACAATGTATATATGTTAATATGTGTATCATTCGATATATATACATTGTACATCATTGGTATACATATTACAAGGTACATCATTGGTATACATATTACAAGGTACATCATTGTTAAAGTTGCTTGCCATTGTTAACTTTATTATTTTTGTATTTTATAATATGTATTTAAACCATTTTTTTTTAGATGTTTTTAATATAATGGTTTATTTCATTTACTTTCTATATGTGTATGCATGTATCACTATAATCTTTAGGTTAGTGTTAAGAGTTTACAAGCTATTGTTTAACATAAAATTTATGACTTAGTAAGGGTCAAGTTATCTTCAAATATATCGGAGTATATCTTTTTAGACTTATTATAACAGGGCAATATGTTATTTGTAGAATTGAAGGGGTAGGAAAGATAAGAAGCATACTATTTCTATGTTATTTGTAGAATTGAAGGGGTAGGAAAGATAAGAAGCATATTATTTCATGCAGTAAAATTTAAAGAAACAAAATAAAATTGAGGAAATGATACTTCACATATGAGTTTTTTTGTTTGAAGGTTACAGGTTCAAATCCAAAAGGGATCCCTTGTCCCACAAACAAAAAAATCTCATACACTAATTTAATGTTTGGCTTGATATCTTAAAAATGAATTATTATTATTATTATAATGACTTATTTAATATAAGTAAAAGTTTGTTTATTAAATATTATCCATAAATAACTTTAAATAGTATAGTTTTTTTTTATGTTGATATCTATTTATCATGGACCACCAACAAATCACTTCAAATATTATAGGTTTCTTTAATATCTCACATTTTTTTCCATAAAAAAAACTTCTTATATCTTTAATACCTCACATATATAAGAATAATGACTCATTACATAAATGAAAGTTTATTTATTAAAAACCATCACACTTCAAATAATATCATTTTCTTTAATGTTGATATCTATTTATTATAGACCACCAACCAATCATTTCAATTAATATACTTTTCTTTAATATCAATGATCAATTAAGAGATTTATAAATAACAAATAATAATTATTTATATAATTTTTAATTAAAAATATCAAAAACTTTGAATAAAAATTTAAAATTAAAATACTGCATATAAACATCAACATCAGCGTTTGTTGATTTGCAGCTTTACATATAGGATGGCATCTTTACATACGACATCTATTTATTACAAAGCAACGAAGATATGGACAAGAAACTTATGGCAATAAATAAAAATAATAAAAAAATTTAAAAAAAAAGTAGGCTTACGACATCTATTATAAAGCAACGGAGATATGGACAAGAAACTTACGGTAATAAATAAAAATAATAAAAAAGTAGGTTCAACGAAGATATGGACAAAAAACGCATGGTCATAAATAAAAATAATAAAGAAATTAAAAAAAAAGTTATAAATTTGAGTTCGTTAGATTTGTAAATATAAAAAATCATATTAGTTTAAATGTGTTATGTTTTTATTTTATTTTTTTGGAGTATATCTTTTTGGGATATTTGGTAGAAATCCAAAGTGATATTGTTAGATTTGTAAATTTAAGTAGTTAATTCTATATAATATAAATATTTTAGAGATTTTTCAGTAAATAAATTTATTTCTATCTTTAAAAATATAATTTAAACAACATAAAATTAGCACAGCTACAAATTCGTGGCTGATGAATGCTCAAAAGACTACGTGCAAAAAGATGGCTTACAAAATACTCAATAAAAATAAATATTTTAATTCACTCATAGTATTAACTAGATATCACAATATTATAAAGTAAATTACCTTATTATTTTTAAATAATGATAGTCAACAATAATATTATAATTACATTTTTAATTGAAGAAAACTTTTTTATGAGTGAATTAAAATATTCCGATCAAGTGTGATAGTTGAAAACCATTAAAAAAATCAAGCCATCCGAAAGATGATCGTGAAACCATTAAAAAATCAAGCCTAGTAATGGGATTTGTATTCATGCCATCTGATTTGTGGCCATCTGGTAATAATCACATTTGCAAACTTTCCCGGGTTTTAAAAAAGAACCATTCAATTCCGGAACTGGGAAGGCGGTCTCGTTGCTTCCATCAAACTGTCCTGCTTGTAAAACACCATATTTATTTTTCATGAAAACCTAAGGTGAAATCTAAACGCCGATCGATTATACATGAAATTGATGAGGGCTTTCAATGAGTTAATTGAAACACGGAAATCGATTATACATGAAATTGATTAGGGCTTTTAATGAGTTAATTGAAACACAGGAATGACTTCACCACACCGCACGCTTCACATTCATGAAACGCTGTCCAAAATGACAGGTGGTATCCATAGTGATAACCCTTGAAATGCCACTGCCATGTTAGTTGAAACGTCACAGTGATAGTTGAAACGATGTTCAGCTTCCACTGCGTCCAGTTATAAACGCGTAATCTCAAAGAACGTGGCAATGCAAAGTTTTATACATATTAATTTTTCTTAATCAGTTAACTTGTAATTAATGGTTAGAGAAGTAATTTCTTAATCATATTAAGTAAATGTGAAAAAGTAAACAAGGTAACCGAAGTATTCAGAAATGCAAAGAAGTTATGAGCATTAAATTTCATCCATTGATTAGAGAGTATGACTAAGAATATGCCAACATCTTCAATTGTTAACCATAAGATTAAAATTTTAGATTAAAAAGTGATTAATTGTGAACAACTAATACCTAAAAAAATTACCACTAAAAAATATAGAACAACTAAACAATACCTAAAAAAAATTACAATTGAAATTAACGAAAAACGAAAATGAAAGATTAAAAAAAATTGTGAACGGGCACAACTTAGTCGATTTCCAGAATTTCGTTGATCAAACACTTTTATTTTATTGATTGAATGGAAAGGAGCGCAGATTAGAACCATTATGCAGAATCTGATTCAGAATTAAGAAAGCAGTAATCTTGATTTTGAAAAATATCAAACTATCTGTTTGGGGATCTAATTTACAGATAGAAAGCTGCTTTTAAGATGAACTTCATAAGAATTTAGTAATATTTCATTTTCTATACTCTGTACAGAGTCTGCTATCTTACAGTTGTCACTGTAATTGTGAACAATATGAGACAGACCTGACCTGCTTGGCCCTAGCCCTGTTTCCACATACTACTGGAAATAGCTCTGCTTCTGGCAATAACAGAGGAGATGATCAGACGTTGAACTCATTGTCACACGTGCTTCTTGTTCTGGTTGATGATGATGTCGTGTTGGGTATTCAGTGATTTGGTGCTGCTGCATCTTTGCTTCAGGTACAAGTTGAGAAAGAGCAAAAGGAGCGTAGCGTTGGAGAGGGCATCGAAGAGCAACGCGCCCATACCGTTGCAACCTTCCCTCGTGGTGAAATGCAATGCGAGAAGAGCAACGTAGGTGAGCAACGTGAAGGCCAAATGCACTATCTGGCAATTGGCGGGGAGAAGAGAGGACCAGCAGCCCCAACCGATGCTGCGGCAGAGGAAATACGAATAAACCACGACATAGAGTAGCGTGGTGGCGAGGATGGCCACGATCTGCAGCGACTGCGAGAACTCCAGCCAGGCGTAGCACACGCAGACGACCGCTATGTGGTGGAATACATGGAGGAAGGTGAGGGGCTTCTTGCGGAGGATCCATATGACCGTGTCGAAGAGCTGGTGGTACTTTGTGAGGTAGAAGATGTATGACCAGAAGAAAACTCTGCCAGAGGGGCGTGTGCCCAGGGGGAAACACATTACCCACTCCACTGCGTTCTTAAATTTCCTACTCCGAATCCATCTGGTCTCTCTGATCTCCACCGCCGTGGCTTCCCAGCAGCCCACGAAGATGGCCGCCGAAGCCACGACCACGCACAGGTTATGAATGGCAGGGATCGGCCCCAGAGGTAACGGCCTTTTCCTGGGTATGAGGAGAATCTTGAGAAGCAGAATGAGCAAGAGATAGGACGCAATGGCCACAAGGGGGAAAAGCCATGTAGAGCCCCAAGCATGATGATCCCATCTGAAGTGAGCCACCATGGGCTGCTCTGCCAACAAATACCTCACACTGCCCCTTGTTTCTCCAATCCATCTCCATGCCTGATTCCTCGTTTCTGAACAAAATTGCAACCCCAATGACATAATAAACCCGAGATCGATCCCGACAAACCGCAATGCCACCGAATGGAAAAATGAAGCCCGAACAGAATTTCCCCGAGTGTGGCAAGAGTTCCCAGATTTGTCAGAACTTCAGCAGACCTGGATTTGAGGACTCGATCATGTGGGCTGCATACCTATTCTACGGTGTATGTATTGCAATGCAATTAATAAAATAAAATCCAAAACGGGCAACGACTAAATGACAAGGAGCACCGGCGCAGCGCGAGATTATTGGGTGCTCATTCGCATCACTCTGGTGAATTAAGTGAGTGGTTTCGTGAGATTTGGGGATTGATAGCTTCAAAACTCTTCTATATAGACTGACCGATTCGTTAACCAGCTTCTCCAACTCCATGGATATCTTTAGCGGGATAGGCAGCCGGGTTACGCTATGTAGTTACTTTCTGTCTTGTCATGAAAAGAACCTGCGAGTCTCATGCTCTCGACTCTCCGCCCATTCCCATCAAGAATTTCACGGTGAAAGCTTAGTATTTACAGCGTAGTATACTTTTCAGTTGATTTTGTCTAAAATTTAGTCATAAATTGTTAGAAATGCAGATTTAAGTGGTTGACTCTCTATAATTCAAGCATTAAAGGTTTTTTTAGGATGTTGAATTCATTGATGCATTCAAAAATGTAACTTGGGTTTTACAGGATGTTGAATCTATTGATGGTTGGATCTGCAGATTTGAGTCGCTAAGTTTGTATAATCTAATTGCTCCAGGGTTTTTCAACAAACACAACAGAAAACAGTCATTTTGTCCAAATTTACATCCCAGGGTTGGGGCCAAAAAACCCAACATGTAGAACTTTTAGCCAAAGCCAATTTAAACAACAGAAATAGAGGATTACACCCAAATTTATTTAGCTGGATTCTGGTAAAAAATGTCAAAACTAATAACATAAAAAATTGTTATCTAAAAATGGCTTTTTAGTCTAAATCCGGCCATATAAATTTCCACAAAATCACTATTTTTTGTTGTTTAAAATTCATTTCTAAATATAGAAATGGATTCAACACGCTGAAAATCCCCATGAAAACTCAAATTATATAGAAATAATCACTCAAATCTATTGATGTAACAATTTCTCATTAAATTTGAAACAAATATAAAAATTACCAAAAAAAAATATTTAGTAAAACATTTAAACTACAATCTATAAAAAATAAATATTTTAATATTTATTTTATTTTAAAATGGACGAAACTGTAAAAATTATGATCAAAATTCATTAATTAATTTAATTTTTTTTTTTTTTTATATTAACTCATTCACAACTTCTTTAATAACTTATAACTAGCACAACCGTGTGTTCCAATATAAAACGTTTGTGGTAATCTGAAATGTTTGGGTGCATTACGTTGATAAATGAAATGTGTGGCAATTACATCTGAAATGTTTGGGTGCATTACGTTGATAAATGAAATGTGTGGCAATTACATATCCTTACAGTAATTTTTTAATGTGATTAGGTAAATGTTAAAAAGTAAACATGTTAACGGATGCCTTGATAAATGCAAGAAATATATGAACAATAAATCTGGCCCATTGATTTTGGAGGACATATGCCAACATCTTCAATGCATAGCCATCAAATTAAAGTTTAAGGTTAAATAAGGTTAAAATATCATTAATTGTGTCCATTGTCAATAGGTGTATATCTTTCAGCATAATTAAAAACATTAAATATATAAATTTAATTTTCATTGACTTACTCCAAAATGTTTAAAAACATTAAATAAAACAATTATAGTTTTAGTGACTATCAACATATCACTAACATTTAAAATATAATCTGAATGTAGTTTTACTTGACCATGAATGTGTCATCCACATTTAAAATACAATCGTCATGCAGTTTTATTTGACTATGAACGTATCACTAACATTTAAAATATAGCTTTCATGGTGTAAAGCATTGGAGCGAATATTTAAAATCTAGTTTTAATTATTTAGAAGTATACTAAGTATTATGATTAAAAGGATATATGCTTTAAAGGTTATATAAAGGTTATATGATTTGGTCTTTTTTCAATCATCATTAGAATTATTATTTTTGGTCAAATTGTAATTTATTTTATTGTTGAAATTGATGATTAAAAGGATATATGTTTTAAAGGTTATATAAATTGTAATTTATTTTATTGTTGAAATTGATGATTAAAAGGATATATGTTTTAAAGGTTATATGATTTGGGTTTTTTTCAATCATCATTAGAATTATTATTTTTGGTCAAATTGTAATTTATTTTATTGTTGAAATTGATTGCTTTTTTAAATGTATAAATGAATTTAACTTCCTCAAAAACCTTTATTACATGGTGCTTGTGCAATTTCAACAATTTTATATCTATAATTTCATTATTTCTTCTAAAAGTTTAGCCAAATTTTCAACAAAAATAATTGAGAAAAATTCTAAATCTTAAAATAATTAGACTATATACACANAAAACCTTTATTACATGGTGCTTGTGCAATTTCAACAATTTTATATCTATAATTTCATTATTTCTTCTAAAAGTTTAGCCAAATTTTCAACAAAAATAATTGAGAAAAATTCTAAATCTTAAAATAATTAGACTATATACACATTTTTTTTAATGACACAACACTACTTAATTACACCAAAACTCAAACAATATTTAATATTTTAGCAAAATCAAATAATATTTTAATAATTTAACATATTGTCAAGAAAAGGATAGAATTCAATTATAGTCAAAAGAAATTTATTTAAAATCATAGTGAATTAAAAAGTGGACAAATTTAATTTTTAGATATTTTTAAAATAGGTTAAAATTTTGAAGGATAAAGTTTTATTGTCAAACTTCTTGTCAATTAAGTGGAATTATAACTTTCAACAAAATTCTTATTCATTTTGAAAAAGAATTTTGACTAAAAAATAATTGAATTTGTTTTCAGTTTTGGAAAAAAATATCCACTAAAAAATAGTTAAATTTGTTTACTTTTTAACTTACTCTCTCTTAAGAGCTTTAATATTACTAATAACTTATAATTAAAGACATTAAATACATAATAAACACAATGAAATGCACTTTTAATTGACTACTAATATGCAATTAATATTTGAAATGGAAGTAATCACTTTTTTATTCAAATTATTATAGTAATTTGTTTGGTTGTCCTAAGGATTATAGTAATAGGGTTGCTTGTCCTTGTTAATTTTGTGCATGTGAATCAAAGTTTTAGTATTTACCCACTTTAAGTTTTCAATTGACAGTCAAGGGTTGACTGGGCTGACTAATGGTTCTACCACTGAGAGTCAAGGGATGACTAGCACTTCATGTGCAGACCCTGTGTGGTCGAGGGTTCAAAGTATCTCTTTTAAAAACACGTAGTTCTCACAAGAAGGTAGGTAACTCTAACAACCATATGCCTTTGGCTACTACTACTTCTAATCTTGGGGTGCTTAGAGGATTAAAATCCCTAGCAAGGGCTAAGATATGATCATAGTCTCCCTCAATGTTAGAGGGGTTGGGGGTCCCCCGAAACAAAACTCCTTGAGAAGACTATTAAATAATACTTCTCCAAGTATTATTCCATTACAAGAGACATTGGTAACGACAGACAAGGACAAATCCTTTATCCATAAACTAAGACCCGAATGGTTGACCTGTGTTGTGAGTGCAGTGGGGACTTCTGGTGGATTGCTTGCATCTTGGGATCCTAATTTTTTTTCTTTTGACTCTTTTCTAAGTATTGGTGGTATTCTATTGATAGGGCACTCCGTTGAGGACAAAAGATAGCTTTCAATTTTGAACATCTACAGACCTTGTCAGAATTGGAAGGATTTTTGGGCTTCGGTGGAAGCCTCAGGGCTATTAGCACAAAAGGATCTGATATTAGCAGGAGATTTGAATTTCACAACATATCCATTGGAGATATGGGGTCAGAAAGCATTACATGATCCATTATCAGGCTACTTTAAATCTCTTTTTGATAAACATTCTCTTATTGATGTTAATCTGGTAGAGACAGTGCCGACTTGGAAAAATGGTCGAGTTGGAGTAGACAGTATATCAAAGAGATTGGATATGTTTTTTTTTATAGCAGAGGAGATTTTAGCTACAACTCAAAGGTACAGGTCTTAGGTGAAATATCCCTTTATTTCCGACCATGCTCCGATTTGCCTTGAACTTGGACAGGGTTTCCCAAAAGTTTCTTATCCCTTCATATTTAATTTGGGTTGGATCAGAGAGGATAGTTTTTCTACATTGGTTAAGGACGTCTGGAAGGATCATGATTTGAACAACATTTTAGATGCTCAAAGGAGACTAGTGGCAAAACTGTCTAATTTAAAATGTCGTGTTAAACTCTGGGAAAAGGAAAAACTTCTTCAGGACACAAATGACCTTAGAGAGATTGAAGAGACTCTGGTTTATAGATATGAACATATGTATACATATACCTTAGATGGACAGTTTGACCATTTAGTGATAAATCTTGAGAAATAAAGGAAGAGACTATTACTGGCAGAAGAAGAACAATGACACCAGAAAATCCATGCAATCTGGATCAAATGTGGTGACAAGAACACTAAGTTATTCCACAAATATGTGAGTTACAGGCGAAATAAAAAATTCATTCGGGAGATGCAGGATGAATTTAGAGCAACTCATTCGGAACATGAAGCCATTAAGACCGAAGCATCTAAGTTTTACAAATCCTTCTACAATGACTTGGGCCAAACTTCCATTATTAATCAAATCAATTCTATTAGACTCTTTCTGAACTTTGTCAGCGATGAGGACAAAAGACTTTTGGAACAAGCTTCCACAAAGGAGGAAATTCTAGAAATTCTACGAGGATTTGCAAAGGACAAAAGTCATGGACCTGACGGTTGGACAGTAGAGTTCTTCTTAATCTTCTTTGAACTTGTTGGTCAGGATCTTTTAGACATGGTGGAGGATTATAGAGTTCGAGGGGAGGTAATCAATTCGATCAATTCAACTTGTATTGCATTGATCCCAAAAGGAAACAAACCAAATGGATTCAATGATTTTAGGCCGATAGCACTTTGTAACTTATGCTACAAGATTATTACCAAGAGATTAAGACTGATCTTATCCAGATCATTATCTATGGAGCAATTGGGATTCCTCAAAGGAAGACAACTCCTAGACGTTATCAGGACAACTCAAGAATGCTTACATAGCATCAAAAGTAAGAAGTTGCAATCCATAATTCTGAAACTTGATTTGAAAAAAGCATGTGACTACACAGATTGGGATATTTTAAGGCTAATTTTGCTACAAAGTGGATTCGGGATACCTACTACAAATTAGATAATGGCATGTGTCACTTCCACCAATTATGCTATTATGATAAATGGTGAGTCTACAAATTTATTTAACAACAATAGGGATCTTCAACAGGGTGGTTTGATGTCACCCCTCCTCTTCATTTTGATGATGGAAGGTCTCAGCCTAGCGCTCAACAATGCAAAAGATGAGGGTCTTATCACTGGTATAAAGGCCTCCAGGATGATCAACATTCTACATCTCCTCTTTGTCGATGACATTCTGATAATGTCTAGAGCAACTATTTTAGATTGGATGGTAATTCAAGACATTCTCCATAATTTTTGTAAGGCACCGGGAATGATTATTAATGTACAAAAGTCTATTATTCTTCACTCAGGAGTCCATATAGATACTCTAAATTCTATTAAGGAAGTTCTTCCCTTTTCTAGCAAAGACATGGCACATGGATTCAAATATTTGGGCTATTTTTTAAAACTTGACAATTACAAGCAGTTGATTGGCATTGGTTAATCGACAAATTTGAGGCTCGGATAACACACTAGTGTAATAAGTTGTCGTCATTGGGTGGTCATTTGGTGCTACTTAAGGCTGTATTGGAGACACAACCAATATACTGGTTGGCCCTGACACATGTCCCGATTTCCGTTCTTAATACAATTCGTAAGATTTGTTTTGTTTTCTTGTGGTCATGAGTTAATAACAAGAAGAAGTATCATCTATGTAGCTGGATGAATATTTCTAGACCCAAATCCTATGGAGGCTAGGGGCTTCGTAACATCTTTCTTTTCAGCAGATCCTTGGCAACAAACACTATGTGGAGAGCTATTATGAAGCTGGGGATATGGAAGAATGTCCTCAAAGATAAATATTTTCCTCATTTCCCAGTTTGGACGTGGCTTTGTTTAGTGGATTTGACTCACCTCACAGGTTCCCAAACATGGAAGAACTTATGTAATACCTTGCACATTATATTGCGATGGTTGGCCTGGAAGCCTGGCTTAGGACATTCAATCATAGTCCGCAAGGATATGATCTTGGGTTTAGGACATGATTCCTTACTATCACAAGAGCTGGTGAATAGGCTGAATAAAAAATGCATTTACTTCTTATATCAAGCGTCAAGACAGACCATTGGGGTATCAACAGGTAAGAGCTAGATTTGTAGTGATGATTTGGAATTGCCGAATCTACTTGTTGAAGAATGGGAATGTTATAAGGCACACTTGGTGGATTCAAGTATTTCCTTAAACAATAAGCCAGATGAGTTRATTTGGACATGAGGCGACATGTCTRGAATCATCTMTGTGAAGAACATCTTTGAAGCTCCGTTAAACCTTCTATGGATGAAMAAACAAGGAGGTTGGCAGAATAAGTTACGGGAATGGGAGTGCCCAGTGAAAATAAAGTTATTTTGTTGGCTGATAGCASAAAACAAGATCTTATCCTGGAAAAATCTACAAAAGYGTGGCTRGAAGGGTCTAGGTATGTGCAGTCTATGTAAAGCTCATAGTGAATCTACCAAACATCTTTTTTTAAATTTCCCTTTTACCAGGTTAGTTTGGGAGGAGCTTAAAAAGTCTATGAATTTGGAAAAAATTTGGAACGGTATTTCAGTGGTTGACTCCTTTAAAAACTGGTCTGTGCAGAATCATAGACCGATTACTCTTCCAGACTTTGTTTGTTGGTTTATTTGGGCAGACAAAAATAAGGAACTTTTTGAAGGTTCGAGTCCCTTTGTTCACAAAGTTGTCTACTTATCTCGATGTGCTTCGGATTACTCATGGAAACTCAAATAATGGTACCTACTTACTCAGTTGATAAACCATTAGTGTGGTTCGATGGGGAAAATCAACATAATGGAAACATAAGTGGAGCAAGAGGTATAATTAAGTTAGATGCTCTAAGAGAATACATATGGACTATGAATTGTGGAAGAGGATCCAATACGAGAGTTGAGCTCCTGGGAGCATGGTCCACCTTAGTGCTCACAAATAGAATATCAGTTTATGATATTCATATCATGGGGGACTCAAAGATAGTCATTGATTGGATTAATAAGGATGGTGAACTTAGTGTGGAAAATCTAGAAGCTTGGAAGGAAAGAATTGTAGATATTTGTTCACATTTCAGATCCATTACATTCAAGCACATATTCTGAGAGATGAACAAAGAAGCAGACTACCATTCAAAACAGGCCTTCTACAACTCTTGAGGAAAGATCACATACAAACCATGGATGGAAGGCGACAAGGGCCCAACACAGTTTATATCTCTTTAGTTTATCTAGGTTGGGAAAAATAGCTGATTTTTTTGAGATCTTCTCCTAAGCATGATCCTATTAGTGCTCTCAGTTATAGATTGTGCCTATGTTTCCTCTAGTCATAAATCTATGTTTTATTGATACTCAGTCTCTTTTTGTTATATGACTGGATAGTCTCTCATTATGTTTTTTTTTACTGGTCAATGAGAACTTGTTTTTTGTCAGTTATGGAAAGACTATGTAAAAATATATATTATGTTTAATATAATGGGAAATTTTCATTTGTAAAAAAAAAGTTTTCAATTGAATTTTATAAAATGTTTTATCTCGATTAATTATATACGTCTTTATTTTATTTGGATGATTTACATATTTTTCCTTCTTGTTTGATCTCATATCAAGGTAATGTTTTTTTTTATTTGATCTCAATATTGAAAGTCAAAATTAGTCAAAGTAATTTTGTTAATTTCAAAAATTATCTTATCAATTAAGGTTAGAGTTTAATTTAGTATGAATTTGACATTTTGTGACTTTTTTTTAATGAATCGAATTTCTAAATTTATATCGCAAACATGTGTAGATATTAAACTTCATGCATCACCTTCTCTACATCTGCCACCTGCCACAACCACCTTTCATTTTGTATCAATTTAGTTTGCACCACCTCTTGACAATCTTTCGGTGAAGGGTAGCACATGGAAACACCTACACAAATCAAGGCTCATACCTTCCATTAGATAATGTTGGTGCCACCATATTGTTTTCTTTTGATAATACATCCTTTGTACTTTGTCCCAAATTTTGTTTTTTACATAACCTCTAATCCAAACTAGCCCCCGAGTTGTAATTTACATTGTTGGACGATGTTGGAGTATTCCATCAACCTCACTTATCTATATTGGAGATGGAATTATGGTTATCACAAATGAAAGTCATGATAGCTATCAATGGGCATTGTTGCTCATTATTATACAAACTTGCAAGAACTCCCCCTACTATGGTAGCCCAATGATCATGAACAAGAGTCATCCTCACAATATTTTGGAGGGAAGCATTATGCTTAACATTGTTTTAATTTTCTAGAGTTTCCTAACCTTTCTTATAGCCTAGCCTTTTTTTTCTTTATTTTCTGTTGTCTAAGGGATGATCAACAATAAGCGAAGATTCATTGTCACTGTGTAGTGAGTTCACATGTCTTAACCACATAGACAATAAAGAAAGGCATGAGGTTATATCTATCGCTTAGGGGTTCACTATTTATAGCGAAGGATATTTTCTTATCAGTTCCTTTAAGGAACAAATATAGAGCCCTTCAGTTCCTTGAAGCCTAGTTGATGAAATGAAGAAATCTCTAGTTGAGACTCTACCAGCATGCCAACACCAAGCTATATAACCCTACGGTTGGTTCCATTAGTGTTATTTCTTTAGTGCCTTCTTGCAATAGATTCCTTAACCCACATCCTTGTACTAAGCTTGTGACATTGAAGTTTCTAAGTTTATAACATGCTTTCATTACTCTAATACATGACTTGTTACTACAATACCCCATCTTTACAATGGGAATAGTTCATACTATTTCTTCCATGTTTAGATAAAGAGAGAGTAATAGTTCTGATTTCATTTGAGCAAGCATTCCTTCCAATTCCATTTGAGCAAACATTCCTACCAATTCCATCTAGAATCATGACAATGGTTTCTACACCCTTCTTGAAGCAAAGTGTATGTATGATCCATCAAGGGAAAAGGTAGCAACAATCACTATAGCTAGTTAATAAAACCTAAGAACCCAAACAAGCATTGGAACCCTAGCCCCTTCCCTAACATCTATGGCTCTGAATCTAACCCTGTGTTTGAGTAAACAAGGTAAACTACCCACTTTAAACTTATTTAATCTTGGCAATGTGTTTGAGTAAACAAGGAAAACTACTAGCTTTGGAATTACTTAAGCTTCATAAACAAGAAGAGGAAGTGTATTGCAATAGGATATCCAATTGTTAGATGTATTAATAAGCACATTAAATCACAACTTGTCTAAAGTAGCAGGTAGTGGATTGGGGGAGCTTAACAAATTTTCCACTCTTTGATAGAAGAAGAACTATGCTTTTGTTTTTGTTTTCTCGATGTTTTCATCCCCAAGATGGTATCATCATTAGGAGGTTGTTAAGGTCAATTATTAGTGATATACCAAACCCTAAATAGATAGATGTTGAGCTTA
>SNQJ01S0143556.1:0-24439 GCA_010110895.2 Picea sitchensis
GAACCTAATGGCAAAAACCCAAATTGACAATTAGACCATCATGAAATAAAATCCGTGCACCTATTTTTCCTAAACCCTTACAAGATCCAATGATTGCATGGAACTCAATCAACCAATTATATACATGTATTCATTAGACTTAAAGCATGCATGATCTATTCCCTAGGTTTTCAAGATCAATAGCCCAATTCAATACATCATTTCTTCCCTACATTCCCATAAAAAGAAGCCAAATCCGTACTTGCAGGCGACACAAGCGAAAAAGTGAAAACGCCCACCTATCTTCCTCCATGGCCAAGGACAAAATCTCGTTCAACAGACAGCAGGAGAGACTCTACAGTCTGTGCAGCCCTTAAGGCCTCCTCTTTGGCCCTTAGCTCATGAAGTCTCTCTGCAGTGAATGGATATCCCTCAACACCATATTCTCCAATAATCTCCACACCTTCAGTGATTATAACTCTGCCCTCTTTGTCCAGAACAACAAGGCACAGAATGCCATTGAGCTGAAAGGCCTGATCAAGCTTCTTCCTTGTATTTTCATCTGAGAATGGCAGGGCAACCCATGGCATGGTGTGGTGGCATTCCTCGAATGACTTCTCATCACGATCCGCAGAAATGAAGACAATTTCGAAGTCCCCCTTCTCCGATAACTTTTTATAGATTTCGGACAAAACAAGGGTGAAAATCCAGAATGGAGGATACCAATGGGCAGAAAAGTACAGACCCACATGTTTCCCTTCCAGTTCTTCAACTTTCACCTGTAGATGACATTGGATTCAATACAATAATGCAATTTTCGAGCAAAATGAATGATATCAAAGACTAGATATAAAAGAATAGCAATCATACCTTGTGTCCACTATTTCTGATCAAGAAATAACGTTCATCGCTGCAAAGCAAGGAGCTGAAACTCTCGTGGGTTTCACCATGGGTGACGGTTTTTTAATTCTCATTTAGCTCAGCCATAGTAAGCAATCTCTCGCTCTGTTCCAAATACACTTTCTTCCGTTATTCGGCTTTCTTGCACTGCAAACTCCGAGAAACAGAATTTATCCTCACAGTAGAACAAACTCGTCAAGATAAGTCATTTCAGATATCTTGTTCCCTACCCTTACTAAGTATTTAATTAATTTTTCTTCTTCAAATCCAGCCTAAGGGTTAACTTTGACAGCACCTCTACTCATCAAACAAGTCAAGGTAATCGCTGAGGAACTTTCTGGACATACATTGTGTAGTTGGTTTTGAAATGCCCAAGGTTTTGTAATGCCTATAATTATTAGGGATAAATAAAGCTAAGTATAAGAAAAGCCTAACAATGATGATTTATAAGATATAAGTTATTGGAGCTCTGCGTCGAGAATGGCGGGCGATTACAGACCTTTGAACCTTCCCTACTCTGCGTCTTTCGCGCCCATCACTGGGTTTTCCCTACTCTGGATTCTTACGTGACAGTATTGATCCAAGTCCGTCTACACTGTCTTTTACAGTTGGGCAGCATTACGATTTGACTCTTCAGCCTGTTTTATATACCTTTCGATCGAAGTTTCTGTGAAACTCCGTAACCTACTCTACACTAGGAACAGCTTGGCTTCCCTCTCCCTTTGAACTCTGGGGGAAACACCGAAACCCGTCCCTTCTCTGCACAAGGTTCGTCAACGGAATACACTGTTTATTTTATTATTCTCGCCACGCTCCCTTTGTGTTGTTCCTTGGACCCTGCCTACTAGACTCCTTTATTTTATCGATCTGTATCGGACTGTCGGCCACTGTGAATCCTTGCCGCACTGTTTCTCTGTTTTCTCTGCATCTGACAGCGACTGTTTCCTGGTGCCTGCTCGTCTCCAGTTCGTCTCTCCCCATTAGTCTCCTTTTTTGTACTGAGCAGTGGGCCGGTGTGGTCCCCCAGACTACTCCTCATGGCCTCTCCGACAGATTCTCCCTCCATTCCCGCCGACGATCTCTTTTGGAGCCAGGAGGGTATATTGGAGCAAATAGACTCCATGATTCATGGTTGTGCTCCGACTCTTCCCTCCAAGACCGTTTCAAACTCTGCTTTCCCCCCCCCTGGTGTCCTTAAATGACAAAAATCCTGCAGAGTCCTCTTTGTTTAACACCTTGAAAGTTCCATCCACTTCTGACAGATCTTTTGCACTACTCAGTCAGTCCTGGCCGGTACACCCTCATGATTCTTCTCTCCGGCCTCCCGGCTCTCTAAGACTGAGAGGCGACTAACACTTAAATGCAGGGCGTTTGAAATGCATTGGGTGTGATGTGGGATTGGAGTCCACAATAAATTGTCTGCAGGTTCATTGGTGGGCGCATCTCATATCGCTTTGAGTCACTCCACCTCACGGAGGTTTTGGGATCAAACTTCAGCTGGTTCACGGCTTCTTGGCTGTACGCGCAGGAGGTCCACTTTCTCAAAAGGATGGATTTGTTTTCATAGAACACGAAGGCCAGCGATCCTCTCCTCCTCAGGTCTTGAATGACAACATCAATGGCGTTGGCGGTGGAGTTTAACGGAATGACCGGGCTATTTCACGCTCCGATCATCCTACGGGTCTTTGCTCCAGGTCTCCCACTTCCTTACGGAATGAGAGCTTTGAGAAATCCCGGGGAACTTCGGCTGGGAAGGCGATCCTTGTGGACACATCCTCTCCTTCGGGATCTCCAAGAGACTTAAGGCGGGGGGTCACAGTCCAGCTTGAGACATCCTGAGATTACGCCTAGCACTCTTGAGATTGAATGGCGTGGGAGAAAGATCCACCAGCAGCTTGACTACCTCGGCATTCCTTTCAGATGCACCTGTTGTCGTGAGACTGGACACCTTCGTCTTTCGTGTCCAGGTAAGCCATCAACTACTCACTTAGATGAATCGGAGGACTTATATCTTAATCCACCAGCCTACCAGCCGGCCGATCCTTCCCTGTATTTCTTAGAGGTCCCCCCAGATATTAGCAAGCAGTCTTGCCCTGAACCGGACCCTCTGTCTACTTTAGCCCAACTTTGCCCCACTCTTTTCTCATCTCTCTCGGAAACTGAAAAACTCTGGGTTAAGGATTTTGAATGGCTGACTCCTTCCTCGCGGTCTAAGTCTCCCATTGATTCTACTAAGCCATCTCTGACTCACACACCGGCCTTACCATCGGACAACTCCTCTCCCTCTACTCTGGATCCTCCCCCTCTTATACCTGTACTCCCTATCCCCTCTCCCTTAGCAGCCAACCGGGGACTCTTCCATTCCCTCTCCAGTTGCTCCTGCTGACTTTTCCCTTCCCCCTGGTTTTAACCAGCCTGTTGAGGATGAAGCTTCTCTCTTGGAAGCACTGAAACCTTCATTCTCTGCCCATTATACTCCTGACTCCTCCTTACAACTTCCTTTATACCGTGGCAAAGAGATCATTACTTCTACATCTAATGCGGACTCGTCTTCTTCTCATCCCATTGTGCCCCATCCTAAAACCTTCGCTTGGTCGCGAGGCATAGGATCCGAGCTTTCCCCCCCTACAGACTAGGAGCGCCAGAAAAAAAGAAGGAAGGTGCGATTTTACAACTAACATCTCTGCGGACACCTCCTGGATGAAAGGCCCTTAGAGCAATGAAGGCCATTGCACGCTCTAAGTAATGATAGTGCTCTCACTTGAATATACGAGGGATCGAGGGCACCCTCAAAAGTACCTCCTTAGACATTTTACTAGAGCAAAGCGAAACTGATGTCATCTTCTTACAAGAAACTCTCACAGCTGATTACTTGGCCAGGGACTTCATCCATCGATTCCGTCCACTTTGGATCACTGCTTCTCTAAGCTCCATTGGCAGCTCCGGAGGATTGCTGGTGTCATGGGATCCGACACTCTTTGAATTTAAGTCCTACTTAACTTGTGGAGGTATATTGTGTATTGGCAGTTGTTTTGAATCAAACCAGGACCTGGCGCTCTTAAACATATACGGCCCGTGCCAGGACAAAACGCCTTTCTGGACTCAGCTCACTAGCAGTGGTATTCTCTCCCTCCCCAATATCATCTTGGGAGGCGACCTTAATATTACATGCTCTCCGGATGAACATTGGGGCTTGGCATCTACACCTGCCAGTGGCTACTACCCTTATAGAGACCTCTTCAAGGCCTTCAACCTTATCGATATCTTGCCTACCAACCTTGCCCCTACCTGGCGCAATGGGCGAAGAGGCTCGGAGGCCGTGGCCAGCAGGCTGGACCGTTTTCTTATTTCCGAATCCTTCTTCACCTCCTCTGCCTTCCCTTCTCCTGGACCTGCCCTTCCCTTTTTCTTTGATCATACGCCTATCATTCTCACTATAAACCTCATTGTTCGACTTAAACCTTTTCCCTTTAAATACAATCAGCACTGGGCCGATTCCTCAGATTACTCTGCCCTGGTTTCTCAAGTTTGGAACGATCCGCGTTTCCAACTAGATTCCAACCCTCAATCGAGACTTGTCTGGAAACTATCTTTCCTCAAAGCCCAAACCAAAACTTGGACTAAAATTAAAAAGGCTGAAGCGGCAACCACTTTAAACAGGATTGAACTCGAGATTCTATCCCACATCCAAAACTCTACTATTGCGACTCTTTCTCCGGATGACGAGACATCACTCAAAGCCTTGGAGCACAACAGAAATTCTATCCTACTGGAAGATGAAAAATGCTGGCGACCCAAATTAGGATGACTACAGCAAGTGGAAGTGATTCTATGACAAAATTTTTTCCCTGGTGGCAAATATCAACGGGGAATAAAAAGCTAATCGGTCGATGGAACTTGGTTGGGAGGGATATCGCAGCGGTCGAGGGCTCAAGCATCGTGACCACACATTTTGAAAAACAATACAAATCCAACAGTGAGTCCAACTTACCGGCGCAAATTGCAACTGCCAGTCTCTTCTCAAGCTATGTTTCTGCGTCTGAAGCTACGGATCTGTACAAACCGGTTGTCATGTCTGAAATTAAGCAAATCCACATCTACCCTTAAAAAGAAAAAGTCACGAATTAGGACGGATGGGCGTCCAAATTTTTCCTTCATTTTTCGATCATTGTTGGACTGATCTTCTATCGATGAATTAGAGGATATGCCCTTAAGAAGGTAAAATCTCCAGTAGCCTCAATTCTACCTTTCTGGTCCTAATTCCCAAAACGGACCTCCCTTCTTCCTTCAATGATTTCAGACCGATATCATTGTGTAATTTGACTTACAAACTAGTTTCTAAAATCATTTCTACTCGATTGAAGCCCGTCCTGGAAAGAAATCTCTCGCCAGAACAACGGCTTTCTTAAGGGTCGTAGGATCCATGATGCCATTGGGGTGGCGCATGAGTGCTTACATAGCATCTCGCTGAAAAAACAAAAAGCACTGGTGATGAAAATTGACCTTAAGAAAGCATTTGATAGTATCAACTGGGATCTTCTTAGACTCATCCTACACACAGCTGGTTTTGGGGTTCACTTTACGAACTGGATAATGTCCTGTGTCACTAGTGCCAATCTCTCCGTTCTGGTTAATGGGGAAGCTTCACGATTCTTCCATTGTGAAAGGGGGCTCAGAGCGGGGGATGCCCCCTTTCCCCTTACCTGTTTATTCTTGTTTTGGAAGGGTTGAGCCTCCTATTATCTAAAAATGTGGCAGAGCAACGCATTACGGGTATCAAGATCACTAATCACCTCAAGATTTTCCACCCAATGTTTGTGGATGACATCCTTTTATTTTCCAAAGCAGATGCATCGGAATGGACAGCTCTATTGGACATTTTAAAGTACTTCTGCCTTGCGTCTGAGTTGTCTATCAACCACACAAAGACGAATGTCCATTATTGGAGCTTTCATCCTTAAAAGTTTCCTTCCCTTGCACCTATCTGGATCTTTCCTCGGGTTTCAGGTACCTGGGTTACAACCTCAAACTGGGAGCTTCCACGACCACTGATTGGACATGGATGGTGTCTTCATTTGAACGAAAAATTGGTCTCTGGTACTTCAAATGGTTGTCGCGGAAGTGGCTCATGCTTGGTTAACTTCTGTTCTTCAATGCTTGAGTATCTTTGGATGCTTTTGGAAAGATTCTGCTAAAATTCTGCCTTACTCCGCAAACTTTCTTTTAAATTTCTCTGGAACGACTTTGCAGGGAACCGGCATTTCCACCTGTGTAATTGGCAGATTCTCTCTAGACCAAAGCGAGAAGGCGGTTGGGGATTAAAGAATCTCTTTACTTTCAACAAGGCGCTTCTGGCTTGCTCCTTCTGGCGAGCGATTACTTCTAATTCCTTCTGGCATCGGGTTATCTTGGCAAAATATCTTGGTCCAAACCCCTCTCCCTTTGGATTCGCCAATCACACTTTTCTCAGAGCTGGGCCTCCCCGATTTGGAGGGGACTGGTTTCTTCTTCACAGGTTATCCTGCACTGGCTCCGTTGGTGTCCGGGTTCGGGTAAAGAAATATATTTGGGTAGGGACAAACTCATCGGCCTTGATGAACTTTCGTTACTCTCCTTACAGCTCAGGTCAAAATTGTTGTCTCTTAATTTTCTTTATCTTGCACAATTAAAGATTGAGACTACTGCCCCGTTCCTCCCAGACCGATGGCTTCATAGCAGCGATCTGGCACTTAGTGGCCCCTTAGCATTGGAGTTCGATTTCTTCATAGCTGCTCTAAAAAGCTCTGGCCTAACTCTCACAAATGCCTGCGATACTCTCACCTGGGTAGGTGGCGATGGTTCGGGTTATGTTACTGCTAAGAATGTGTATACAACCCTTCTACCGGACAGGGAGATCGCTGCCCAGCCATTTTGGCTTTCTAGGATTTGGTCCTGGCAGCTCCCTTTAAAATACAAACTTTTTCTTTGGCTTGGGGCCAGCAACAAACTCCTCACCTGGGAGAATCTACAAAAGGTAAGGAGCCACGATACAGGCTTTGCGTTCTTTGCAGAGAGGCTACGGAGGATATCCATCATCTGTTTCTACATTGTAGTTTTACTCAAAAAGTTTGGCATCTTATCTTGCATCAGCTATCTCTATCCTTTCATTGGACTGGTGCCTCCTTTCCGGAGTGTTTTGCAACCTGGTCTTTCGACTTGGCTGCGCCACCTACTCTGGCAGTCTATGTTTGTTGGCATTTATGGAAGGAGCGAAACAAGACTCTCTTTGAGGACATCCTTCCTTCCTATCGGTCTGTTTGTTACAGGAGTTTTTCTTCTTTTCACTGGCAGCCTTCCACTATCAAGTCGATTCTTCACAAAGTGGTTGATTCCGCACTTTACTGCACTTCAGCCCATCGGTGGCATTTTTTGATGAAGCGACTCGTCTACAGGTTCTTTGTGGAAGCGGGAGCTTCTTCGGATACACCGAAGGGCGACAAGTGGTTCCTTATGTTGTGGCGGGGCTCTAATACAAAGGCAGAACTGCTTGGCCTATGGGCGATCCTCCTGCTTGCTTCCTTTTGGTCTCTTGATCACATCCAGGTCTTTGGCGACTCCAAAGTCGTCATTGACTGGATCAATCACAAGTGCGATCTCCACTCTACTCATGTGGAAGGTTGGAAAGCCAAAACACAATCGATGGCCAGCACGTTCTCTGACATCTCCTTCCGACACCTCCCCAGAACATTCAATACTGAGGCGGATGTCCTCTCTAAGAATGCTCTCAGTCATGAGGTGGGCAGACTCTACTTATTCCACTGCGACAGAGGCCAGGCGAGCTCAATCACCTACCTTAATCTCTTCGAACATAACCAGGCCCTCAGCTCTGGCTCGACATTGTGACCCGGCCATTCCTTGTCCTGTTAGCTGAATAGAGATTGGAGGCTGCGTTTCTGTTTTATTTTGGGTGCGGGATCAGTGATGCATCGGCTGACTGCAGGGAGGTTTTTTCCCTTCCTGATTGCAGGGTGGTGTTTTTCCCTGCTTTCTCTATCTCCTTGGTGGTGGCGGGGCTGCTCTTATAAACCTTCTTTCATGTATCTGCTCGTTGTTGGCAGGAGGAAGGTGACAGGCGACTCCAGTTCCGATCCGAGAGCACTGCATTGGGATGGCTATTGACCACTCTGCCGAGCTTGTCGACGTGGATTGTCGACCACTCACTCCTTGTAACTGGACTGATGACCTCTTTGTAATCTCCAGATCTGTTTGGTTGTTTACCACAGCATTGGACTGACTCTTTGACTTCGGCGATGTAAATGATTTTATACTCTTTATAAAATTGAGTCAATTTCTTATGGGAAAAAAAAGTTATGAAATAGTCATTTGAAAATTGAAATTGAAGAATCCATTGTGGAGAATTATTAAAAAATTGATTAAAAAGAAGTTGTGAGAATGAGAGAGTTTTTAATCTTTTAACTAAATTAAAATTAAAAATATTAATAAAAAAATTCTAACAACTTTTTATGGGGAATCATGAGATGTGAAATAAATAGATTAAAAACAAAGAAAAACAAGGAATAAAAAATATATAAATAAATTAGTTAAAAAGTTAATAAAATAGTTATAAATTGATTATAAAAAAACACATTTTCACAAAAGAGATGGGGTTCGTTGAGAAAAGGCAAACTTGGAGAGGGTAAGAGATGAGGGGAGGGTTCGTTGAGAAAAGGTAAACTTGGAGAGGGTTGGAGAGATTTAACCTAAATAAAGATAGAAAAATTAAAATAGCAAAGTTTTAATTATTAAGGCATTGTATGATGGGTTGGGTTTTCAAAGTTGGTCAAGTTTGTAATCATCCTTATCAGAAATTATTGAGGTGTTTTTCAATTTCCAATGTTTCCCGGATGACATGAGAGGAGTGATAGGGTGATAAGGTAATAATTTTAGTTTGGTGAAAGAAAATTAGATGATTAGATTTAAATGAGTGTTTAGCAATAGTTGACTCAACGATGCAGTTGTGGGTTGTACCAGCAATATGCTCTTTGAGTGAGGCTTTGAAGGATGTACCAATTTGGCCTATGTAAGATTTTCCACAAGAGCAAGGTATTTGGTAAACGCCTGGCCCAAACATAGGGTCAGATTTATCCTTAGCAGTTTTGAATAACTATTTAAGGGTTTTACAAAGTTTGAAGAAGGTTTTGATATTCATTTTGGCTAAAAATTTTGGAATTTGATTGGCAGTGCTATAAATGTGAGGAAGAGAAATGTGAACTAGGGGTGGGGAACATGAAGTAGGATTTTTAGATTTAGAATTAGAAATGCAAGTTGTGTGGAAGGCTTCGTTGAACTAAAAGATAGAGTAACCATTGGTCACAAGGGCCTTTGTCAAGTAGATTTTTTCCTTCTGAAGGAATTAAGGTGCTAAGATTTAGATGGCTCAAATTACCAAAGTTTTTAGAACAAAAGATTCATGATGTGGATGATGATGGGATTGTGCATGAAGGTATGAATTGGTGTGCGCCTTTTTTCTATTAACTTGGTGGGAGAGAGATCCATTAAGAAGCTAAGAGATGAGAATGTCCAAGAAGGGAAGAGAATGTCCAAGAAGGGAAGAGAATTATTCTTTTGTATTTCCACACTGAATTGAATATGGGGAGGAATGTTATTAAGATGGTTAAAGAAGGAGATCAAGGGGAGATGGCCATGAGGCAAACAACAAAAGTATCATCAACAAATTGAAACCTGGGTTTGAGATGAAAGTTGTTTAAGGCTAGAAACTTGAAATATTCCATAAAATACTAGCAACCATTGGGGATATGGAATAAGCCATAGCAGTGCGTTCAGTTGTTTGTAGCAAGTTCATTTAAAAGTGAAGAAAGTAGAGGTGAGACATATTTCAATAAGATTAAGAGTGTCAACCAACTTGGAGATAAGGTTAAGGGCTTCCAGAACAAGAATTTTGGTAAATAAAGACACAATGTCAAAACTAACCATAATGTCATGTTCTTCAAGTTGAAGTTGTTTTGTTTTTTGAATGAAATTAGAGGAATCTTTGATGAAAGAGAGTTCTTGGTAAAATCTTGATTCAACAAGAAAGTGAGCAAGGGCATTAGCAAGGGCATTAGCAAGAGCTCCTATAGCGTTGGCTATAGGTTTAGGCAGATTTGTAATAAAATCAATTGTAACCACTTCCCATTTCCACTCAGGAATGGGAAATAACTTTAGTAGTCCTGTTGGATGATCCAGATGGATGTCGGTCGCCTCCCACCTATTCCAACTAGCTCATTTTGGTAGTTTTCTAGTTTGGCAGTTTTTTCCTAGTGTTCGGATCCCCAACTTCGAGGGTCATTTTGAGGCCCTAAACAACGTTTTTAAGGCTCGACGTAACTAGACTATGGAATGATTTGACTCTAATGGCAACATGTGTATTCCTCGGATAGACCTTTCCAACGGGTTATCGTGCGCTTAAAACAAAGATCATATGCAAAAGTTACGACCCCGGGAAGTTGATGTACTAATTTACCCTAACGGAGCCCACATGACTTTTGGCGCTTCATCTCCTAGGGTTAGGTTTTTGGATGTATAGGGTTTTTGGATGTCCTTATTATTGTAAAAAGGCCTTCAAAGCCTCATTGTACTCGTCTTATTGCGAATGAGCGCAATCGTCACATCTCTTCTCAAAGATAAGCCAGCACCATTCCAGCAAGCTTGTTTTTCGCTGCATTTTACAGTTTCAGCTTATTTCCTTATTGAATAGAAACCAATTTTATTGTATATTTGTTATTCTGTGTTAAGCATATTTTAATAATAATATGTATTCATTTCATTCTTCTCATAAAATCAGGATCAGTGGTATCAGAGTGGTCTGCTCCTTGTCATTCTTAATGCATGTCCCCAATGAGGTCAGGGTACAAAGAATTGGGTCTCAAACTTGTTTCTCTTGAGGACAAAATCTCTCGCACACCCAAGCGACCTCTCGTAGCGGGAGAAAAGAAAGATGACAGGACAAAATATCCTTTCAAAATGTTGCTCGAGGAAGCCCTCACGCAACAGAGGAATGAGATGATGGATAGTTTTGTGCAAATCCTTCGGCAGCTACCAATAGGCGACACATCTTCCTCAAATGGAGGCATGATCCAGATTATTTTCGGCACGAAATGAGAGTGGAGATATAATAAAGAAATGTATAGAGATATCTCGGATATCCAATAATATAACATAAATGTATCAGAGATGCAACCATAAACACAGAGATACGGTAATACACAATTTTCTATTAATGAGCGAAAATGTACAAAGACTGTAAAAACACAGAGTGAAAGACTCTCTAGAATGGTGGCAGCTTATCTCTGAGAAGAGATGTGACGGATACTCGCATCCGTGAGAAGACGATTTTACAATGAGGCTCCAAAGGCCTTTTTATCATAAATCAAATCCAAAACCCTAACCCCGGAAGATGAAAAGCCAACAGTGTTGTGGACCCCGTTTTGGGTAGTTTGGTGTATCAACTTCTCGGGGGCGTAACTTTAGCATACGATCTTCGTTTGGGGCGCACGATAGATTGTTGGAAAGGTATCGTCGAGGAGATTCATTTTGGGGTCTCAATTAGAGCCTTTGGTGATCATTGAGAATATCTATCCTGAAAAACCTTCATTTAGGCCCTCAAAATGGCCCTGGAAGTTAAAACTGCTAAAAATAGTAAATTACCAAAATTGCCAGAAAACTGTTTTGAGACAGTTAGAAAAGGTGGGTGGCCACCGATATCCACCTGGATCAATCCTCCCTCCTTAGGAAGAAATGGTATCCATTACGTTGAGTGCCTGGGGGAGAGGGAAAAGAGTTTGTTGAATCTGCATCTTGATGAGTTGCTTGCCTCGTTGGAGAAGTTGCATTGCTTAGCTTTTGGAAGGTTGTCACGAACTTGTGGCTAGAAGGGTTGGACCTTTTTAACCAGTCTGACTACATGATATGTCTGTGTGCAGAAGGAATCTTTGTGCTTTGCTACAATCTTGTCGACCTGCTTCTGTTAGATAGAAGGTTCTTGGGACAAGGCTGTAGTGGTTGCAGTATCCTTCTATTCACCTTTTGAACAGATTGTGAAGAAGCTAAATTTTGTAGTATGAGATACTACCTTGCGGCACTGTTTAGATGGGACAGTAGTCGGAACCACCTCTGGTATCCTATAGAGATGACCCCCCAAGAGTAACAATGACACTATGGGGTCGAGACTCATAAATAGCATGGCGCTTCCACATATATGGTTGGCCCCAGAGAGCATCACAGACATCCAGCGGGGCAACATCACATAATACCTCATCCTTGAAGGATTGGATGTCATATGACAATCGACATTGATGGCCGACACAGAGATCTCGTCCCTGGCGAAACCACCCGATGTTGTATGGTTGTGGGTGTGGTGTTGTCGACAATCTCAATTGTTTGACAACCTATGCTGAGATGAGGTTCTTATGGCTTCCACTATCAACAATAAAATGCAACGGGTTCCCCTTCACCCACATCTGTGAATGAAAAAGGCACTCCCCCTCTTTAGGATCTATTGGTTCTTCTGGTTGAATTGTTGCGGTAGCAACAATAGCAGTGGTATCTGTGTCGATGATTTGTCTTCTATCAGTATTTTCTTAATCAGATTATGAATCAAGGTTCGATTCCTTATCTTTGATTTCAACCACCAATGATTGTTTTAAGCGACATTCATCGGTGTTGTGCCAGGGGATTTCGTGGAAATCACACCATTTTTCTGTATCCTTCTTCGTCTTCCCATGACCCTTCTTTTCCTGTGGCTTGGACTGGTTTTCAGGAGACTGTTTGTTAGGGCCGTCTTTATCATACTTTGGTTGTTGCGGGTTTTTAGACTCGAACTCCCTTTTTTTCTGGTGCTTAAATTTCTGCTCGATTTTAACAGCATATCGATAAGCTACACCAAGTGATGAGATGTCCAGAAAATCCATTTTAGTTTGGATGTATCTATGTAGAGCCCCATGGTATTTCAAAACCAAATGTCGTTCGGAGTCTTTGATACCCAACTTGGTGCGCAATGTATGGAAGGTATTGGTGAACTCTGGAACTGCTTGGCCCCTCCATCTCATATATTGGTCCTCATAGTTGCCAATAGGGTAATATTGTTCCTTTACCGCGTCCACAAAAAAATCCCAAGTGGGATCAACCCCATATATTTCATACTCTTATGTGGAACTTTGCTCCCAGTAAGTTTTCCACCAATGTTTGACATGGAGGAGAGCCTTAAGGAGTGCGAAGGTGATCTTTTCCCTGTCAGAAAAATGGTGAATAGATAAATAACATTCTAGCATATTTAACCATTTGTCCAGGGCATCTGCATCTATCTGACCTTCAAATGTGGGAATATCAAAATTAACATGTACCTTGAAAGGCGAGTTGCCTCCAAAGTGGTTGTTTGATGAAGATGTGCCTGTTTCTATCGGCAGACATTGAAGGACGTGGAAAAAATTCTCCATCATTTCGTCCCTCTGTCACATGAGAGCTTTCTCAAGCAACAGATTGATAGAATCGTCTGCTCCATCGTTTTTCTTGTCTACTGCCATTGAGGGTTTCTTGGGCGTGTGAGAGTGATTGTATTCAAGAGAGACAAGCTCAAGACCCAACTTGCTATACTCGGACCTCGTCGGGGACATGCACTAAAAAATGATCAAGAGAAGCCTGCTCTGATACCACTGATCTGGATTATTTTCGGCACAAAATGAGAGAAAAGATATAATAAAGAAATGTACAGAGATATCTTGTATATCCAATAATATAACATAAATGTATCAAAGATGCAACCATAAACACAGAGATACGGTAACACACAATTTTCTATTAATGAGCGAAAATGTACAAAGACTGTAAAAATACATAGTGAAAGACTCACTAGAATGGTGGCAGCTTATCTCTGAGAAGAGATGTGACGGATACTCGCATATGTGAGAAGATGATTTTACAATGAGGCTCCAAATGCCTTTTTATCATAAATAAAATACAAAACCCTAACCCCAGAAGATGAAAAGCCAATAGTTTTGTGGACCACGTTTTGGGTAGTTTGGTGTATCAACTTCCCTGGGGCGTAACTTTGGCATACAATCTCTGTTTGGGGTGAACGATATCTTGTTGGAAAGGTATCATCGAGGAGATTCATTTTGGGGGCTCAATCGTAGACTTTGACTATAATTTATAAGCTCGATCCTGAAAAACCTTCATTTAGGCCCTCAAAATGGCCCCGGAAGTTAAAAACTGCTAAAAATAGTAAATTACCAAAATTGTCAGAAAACTGTTTTGAGCCAGTTGAAAAAGGTGGGTCACCACCGATATCCACCTAGATCAAGGCACCACCCCCTTAAAGGTACAAATGAACTTTTATATTCCTATATTTGAAGGTCATATAGATACATATGTGGTAGACAAATGGTTGAATCTACTAGAAGGGTATTTCTCTGCCCATAACTTCTCGAATAGAGAAAAAAATACTTTTGCGCTCCTCAAAGTCATTCCCCATGTCAAATATTGGTGGGAAATTTTCTATAAGAAAAAGGAAACAGAGGAACCCTCATTATTTACAGTCGCGGTCACCCAGGAGTCCTTCAGTGATGTTATTAAGGAACAATACTACCCTATCGGAAGTTATGACGACTTGTATACAAGATGGACCAAATTGCGGCAGGAAAGAGACCAAGCAGTGCCTGAGTTCACAAATATCTTCCATACCCTGCGCACTAAGTTGGGTATCAAATATTTTAAGCAACATTTGGTGCTCAAGTATCGCGGTGGTCTACATAGATACATCTAGGCCGAAATGGAGTTTTTGGACATCTCGTCCTTGTGCGCGGCCTACCAATATGTCGTCAAAATTGAGTAGAAGATTAAACAAAAGACATGGAAATTTGGGCCTAGGAACCCCTCACAACAAAATCGAGGAAAAGGAGGCCCCAACCCATAAAAAAAAGGACAAAGCAAAGAAGGACACCAGAAATACAAGGAAATATACCGAGAAGTGGTGCGACTTTGATAAGAGCCCTTGGCATAACATTGTTTATTGTCGCTCAAAGAAGTCATCAGTGGCTAAGGTGAAAGCCTCTAAATCAGATGTAGGTGAAGAATTTGAGTCAGAACGAGAAAGGGGGAGAAGGATCATTGATGCGGAACCCAGTGGTAGCATTTCTACCACCAAGCTCCAACCCGATGAACTAGACGAGCCAGAGGAAGGAGAGCATCATTTTCATTCATAGATGTGGGTGAAGGGTACCCCACAACACTTCATCATTGATAGTGGTAGCTAGAAGAACCTCATCTCGGGAAAGGTCATCAAGTAGCTAGCCCTGTCGACAACATCGTACCCGCAACCCTACACCATTGGATGACTCCGCCAAGGAAGTGATCTCCGCGTCAACCAACAATGTCTCCTGTCATACGACATCAATCCCTTCAAAGATGAGGTATTGTGTGATGTTTGTCCTCTCAAAGTTTGTAATGTTCTTTTGGGCCAACCATATTTATGGAAACGTCATGTTGTATATGAGTCTAGGCCTCGCAGTGTTATTATTACTTTGAATAAGAAATTGTTTAGGATACCCGAGGCAGTCCCACCTATTATTATTTCCTTGATCTCTGCCAAGAAATGCACGAAGGTAATCTCTCAGACCGAGAAGTTTGTCTTCTTCGTGATTTTCTCCTAGAATGAGCGAAATATCCCAGCCACATCTAGGGCCTCCGTAGCAAACCTCTCCACATAGCAGAAGCAAGTGGATAAGGTCATGGAAGAATACTCGAATATCTTCTCCTAACCTACCGGGGTACCTCTGCACTGTCAAGTCAAGCATCCCATAGATATGATCCCCGGTGCATCGTTTCCCAATGGGTCAGTCTATCACTGCTCTCTGTTAGAGAATGAGGAGATCAAGCAACAGATCCAAGAACTGCTCCACAAGAGGCACATCTATCCCATCTCATCACCTTGTGGGATCCCAATTATGTTGGTACAGAAGAAAGACTGAACCTGGCGACTCTACATTGATTATCAGGCCCTAAATAAAATCACAGTTAGGAACCGGTACCCGATTCCCCGAATCGACAACCTCCTTGATAAGCTCACGGAGGCTAAATACTTCAGTAAGATTGATCTGAAGTCTGGCTACCATGAGGTCCCAATAGAACAGACAGATGTATGGAAGACCGCCTTCAAGTCAAAAGAAGGCATTTTTGAATGGTTGGTCATGCCCTTTGATTTGAAAAATGCTCCAGCAACTTTCATGAGGATGATGGATGATATCCTGTGACCATTCACAAATACTTTTGTAGTGGTGTATCTAGATGACATCCTCATCTACAACAATACTTGGGTGGAACACTTGTAGCATATTCGGCAGGTTTTGCACACCCTGCAACAACACAAGCTATATGCCAATTTGGAAAAATGTTCCTTCGGCATGGACAAGGTCCATTACCTGGGCTACATCATGATCATCATGGTATAAATGTGGATCCATCCAAGATCCATTTCATCCGTGACTAGCCAGCCCCAACCACACTCACTGAGCTTTGGAGCTTCTTGGGCCTTGCCAATTTCTACCGTAGGTTCGTGTTGGGATTCTCCCATATTGCATGGGCCCTTAGCCAAGTAAACAGGGGTGGTGGTAAGGAAAAAATTGTGTGGGGTTGGTCCCAACAACAAGTGTTCGACGATTTGAAGCAACTCTTGTGCTTAGCCCTAGTACTTTCATTATCGGACCTGCAACAACCCTTTGAGATCGAGACAGATGCTTCAGACTATGTTGTGGGCATCGTTCTCACTTAGCATGGCCACACTAATCAAAGAAATGTAATCCATTGTGCAAGCCTGCCGTCAGTGGAGACATTACATTCTTGGGAAGGAGAGAGTCATTCACACTAATCAAAAATACACTACAGTTCATGCAGACACAAGGTAAATTGCAGAATGACCACCATTAGAAGTGGTCCACATACTTGCAACAATTCCACCTCAACATCAAGTATAAAACATGAAGTATCAACTGAGTCATTGATTGCCTCAGTCAACCACTAGTCGCGACATTCACCACGATGCTAGAATCTTGCAGCCATGAGACCTTTGGATGGCCCCAACTCTATGAGATAGAACCAAAGTTCGCCAGCACCTACCAAATGTTGGGAGAAAACTCAGTTGTCGCTAATTTCCATCTTCAGGATGGGTTGTTGTGTTGTCTGGGCCATATATGCGTTCCATCAAGCAAGCAAGTGAAGATGATTTGGGAATCCTACTACAGTCAGGTGGCAGGACATTTCAGCGTCGAAAAGATAGTGGAAATGTTGCAGAGACATTTATACTGGCCAAAATTTTGACAAGATGTCAGCAAGTATATCAAGTCATGCATTGCCTGTGTTATTTCCAAATCGACCACTAAGAAACAGGGCATGTACACCCCTCTTCCTACTCCTGACAGGCCATGGGAATCCATCTCAATGGACTACACGTCGTGCCTCCTATCCACCAAGAGGGGAAATGACTATGTTTTTGTGGTTGTTGATCGCTTTTCTAAGATGACGATTTTGGTCGCCTGCAAGAAGAGCATCACAACAGAGGTCATTATCAAGCTCTTCTTTGAATGAGTCTGGGTACATTTTGGAATCCCACAAACCATTATCTCAAATCAAGACAGTTGGTTTCTTAGCACATTTTGGTCGAGCGTCTGGTCACTACTAGACACCAAGCTCACAAAATCCATGACCTTCCACCCCGAGACAGATGACCAAATTAAGGTCGTAAATTGAATGATCGTGCATATCCTGTGCATGTATGATTCCAAGCACCCCCGCAAATGGGATGAGAGTCTTCTCTATGTTCAACATAGCTACAACCAAGCCCTACATAGCTCAACCGGACACAACCCCTTTTAGGTGGGCTTGGGATTCCAACCATTGGGTCACATGGATATTTCACTACCCCTTGCAGCCACCCCGATCGACTAGTCACCTACCCCAATTGAAGCTAACAAATCCACCTGGTTCATTGAGCGGATCCAACACATCTTCCAACAAGCTCAGGATATTTTACAGAAGTCCAATTCCAAGTACAAGAAGTGTCATTATCAACACCGGGTGCCACATAAGTTTCATGTGGGAGACAAAGTTTTGTTGCACTTACAAAAAGAACGCCTTACAGAGCCCCATCGAAAGCTTTTCCCACTCCGTTATGGACCATCCACCATCATCAAGGATGTGGGTGACAATTCTTTTGAGGTCAACATTCCTCCTTTCCTTGGCCTATACCCAGTGTTCAACGTGGATCTCCTTCAACCTTATTTCCCACCATTATTAGACACCTCAGAGATAGTAGAAAAATTGACACCAACAAAGATCAACCTCGAATCCATACAATAGGAATCCAATGATCATATTGTGGACACACATGTCAAGGGCATTCGATAGCAAAAGATCCAGCTTTATCGAGTTGTCAAAGTAGGGTAGCTCCTGCACCAAGGCAAGTGGCTCACCCATGGCCAAATTCAACAGAAATTTTCTCATCTGATGGGGGAACCATTGCTTCCTAAGGGTGGGATTGATCCAGATGGATGTTGGTGGCCTCCCACCTATTCCAACGGCTCATTTTGGTATTTTGGCATTTTTTTTCCTAGTTTTCGGATCCCCGACTTCCGGGGTCATTTTGAGGCCCTAAACATCGTTTTTAGGGATCGTCACAATTTGAATATAAATTTGGTTGGAGTTTGACAGAAACATGTGTAGTCCTCGGATAGAACTTTCCAACGAGCTATCGTACGCCTAAAACGGAGATCATATGCAAAATTTACGACCCCAAGAAGTTGATGTACTAACTTACCCCAACGAGGCCCACATGACTTTTGGCTCTTCATCTCCTAGGGTTAGGTTTTTGGATTTCTAGGGTTTTTCTCATTCCTGATTATTGTAAGAAGGCATTCAAAGCCTCATTGTACTCATATTCTTGTGAATGAACGTAGTTCTCACATCTCTTCTCAGAGATAAGCCACCACCATTCCAATAAGCTTGTTTTCCGCTGCATTTTAAAGTTTCAACTTATTTCCTTATTGAATAGAAACTATTTTTACTATATATATGTTATTCTGTGTTAAGCATCTTTTAATAATAATATGTATTCATTTCATTCTACTCATAAAATCCAGATCACTAACCACATAATTGATTGGACTGTGATCCAGGTGGAAAACGAAGGGGATTTTTGAGTGAAACCAGTACGCATCCTAGACTGAAAATTCAAAGTGCTCAAGAACATAGCCATATGGTTGATGGACCTACTACAATATTGAATATGAAACATGGGAACATAAAGAAACTATGCGGGAGGAATACCCGCAAATTTGTCAATTTTGAAGAAAAAAGAAATTGAAAATGCAAGATCCCATTTTAGGCAGCTAAAGTTTCAAAAAACACATCTCAGAATTCTGGTCACCTGCACTGACAACCCTGATTAAAGGATGGTGCATCCCAATGGACTGAGAGAATTGAATGGGGAACATTCCTTGGGTCAACGAGTTGACAGAAATATGAGATTTTGGCTGGGACTGTTGTTGGAGGGTAAAAATTGCATAATTTTCTTATGCACTGAGGACAGTGAAAAATTGTATGGGAGGGGGAATGTAACTTCTCCAGTATAATACCGAGTTTAATTTATGCATAATGTAGATATGAATGCAACTATGGCCAAGCGATGTAATATGCGAATGCATTTTTTATTTTTAAATAAACAAAATGTGATACCATGCTAGGAATATGGATAGATATGGGGGCTCAGTTTTCCATAAGACAAGAGAGTGATTAAGAGAGGTCCAAGGGGGAAATAAATTATGGGTATTAATTCAACCCATTTTCCTAAATTTTATTACCATTAGGGATAACTTCTAATTTTATGTTTGAGTGTATGAGAGCCCAATTATTAAACTCATGTAAAAGGGTGGGTGTGACAGTCACATACCATAGTTATTGGAGAGCATGGGGCTCAATACAATCAATTTGGGAAAGAGTGTAAGTCAAGAATTTAAGCCAAAATAGAGGAAACTTGTATGGGTAGTTACAGATAGTTTTTACACATTGAGTTCTACATGAACAACAAGGAGAGAGTAGGAAAAAGAGCATGGGAGATAAATCAAGACAGATGGGTGAATTCTATAGCATGTTGGAGCGTATTGGAGCACTTTAGAGCTGAAGATTGAAGAGTTAGGTTGTCAGGCCTGAAGAGTGAACTCTTGTGTGAGTTGCATTGTAACAACAAGTGTGTGTTGTTGTTGTTGGTAGTTTTTGTGGCAATGAGTTCCCTTGAGTTCCCAGTAGAGATATTTGTAGTTACCTATGCAAGAGAGACCCTGATAAATGAATGGGACACCTGATGGATTAAGAGCAGTGAAGGGGTACATTCCTTGGGTTGTGCAAGTCGAGAGGAAGAGAGCTAGAGGAGATTCATGATAGTTGTGGGAGAATACCACTGGGTTGTGGGATATTGAAATGTGAATGGACTATGAGAGACACCCTTTTCTTGTGGATTACTAGACCCATCTCGGGTGTAACTTGTTGTTGATATTTGGAACAACGAGGCTATGGTTGAGTGGAATGTCCTTCCCAAGCAGTTGGTTGCACAATTGTTTTAAAATATACATGTTTATCTATTTTCTTGTGTTAATTTATGAGTTTAACTATTGTGTTTTTTACTCTGTGCATGAGAACAAATTAGATGTTGTTGTGGTGAAATTATTAGCTACATTTACATTTTTAACTAATATGGATAATTGCATGAGCCTGAATTTCATGTCATTCGTAATTCCGCATTTAAATGTATGTGATAATCATTTTTTGTAAGTAAAAATAATGGATTCTAGCGCGATGCTTGAATTGTCACGTGCATGGGGAATAGTTGTTGCGCACAGTAATAATCTTGTTGCATGTGCATTGTGAATAATTGTCGTGCACAGTACAAAGGTTGTTCTGCTCATGGTTTTTCTCAGTGAGGGTGGGACATTCATGTTGGTCGGCATGATATAGTTACATTTAAATAATGTTATTTGAAATGGTTAAATCTATGTATAATCTGTAACTGATAAGCTACATAAATTTAATTGGAAGAAAATTTTCGAATTTATGTGTATTTTCCGCAAGTAGTGTTCCTCGATTAAGTTGGGGGATGTTACATGTGGTCAGTGCATGGATAACTAAAAATTAAATTCAATGCATGGTTATAATGTTTTCTATGATGAAGGGGGGGGGGAAGTGTTATGAAATGTTATTTATCCATGGTCTTTTGCACCTAAGGAAGGACATAGTTGTTAGATTATTTCTTTAGGCAAGTTTGATTCCATAATAGATGAAGTTATATTTCTTGGTTATGCATCTAGAAGCAAGGCCTACAAATGATACAACAAAATACTGTGCATGGTTGTATATAGTATTGATGTAAGAGTGGATGAAGAAATACCTCAAAAGGAAAAGCCACAAACAAATGAATATCCAGAGGATACAATCTACGGAGAATGAGAGAAGGAAGAAGAAAATAAAGAACAAGAAGAAATAGAATGCCAATATCTAAAGACACCATCCAGATTTGTTCAAAAGCATCATCTAGAAAATCAGATTCTTGGTGATATAGATACAAGAGTTCAGTCTTGAAGAAGAATGAAATTTTCTTTTCTATCTAAAATAGAGCCCAAGAACTTTGCACAAGCTAGTGAAAATAAACATTGGGCTAATTTTATGAAAGAATAACTAAATCAGATTAAGAAGAATGAGACATAGGAACTTGTGCCCAAACCAAAAGACAAGAATGTGTTTGGCACGAAATGGGTCTTCATAAACAAATTGGATGGAGATGGACAAGTAGTAAGAAATAAAGAAAGATTGGTATGTAAAGGGTATGCTCAAGTTGAGGGTATTGACTTTGAAGAAACCTTTGCTCTAATTGCAAGATTAGAAAAAATCATAATGTTTTTGGCATTTGTATGTTTCAAAAACTTCAAATTATATCAAATGGATGTCAAGACATCCTTTCTAAATGAAAATTTAGAAGAAGAAGTATCTATTGAACAACTAGAAGGATTTAAATTGTCAAAAAACAAAGATCATGTATGCAGACTAAAGAAAGCACTCTATGGACTAAAGCAAGCTCCCAAAGCTTGGTATTTAATTCTTGACAAATACATACAACAACAAGGTTTCAAAATAGGAGCCACAAATAACAATCTTTACAACAAAACATACAATCAAAATATGTTAATCATTGTGGTTTATGTGGATAATATCATATTTGGAAGTAATGATGATAGAATGAGCCAAAAGTTTGTAGAAGAAATGCAAAAACAAAATGAGATGTCCATGCTTAGAGAATTGTCATTCTTTCTAAGGTTGCATATTTTTTAATTCAACAAAGGCATATCCATTTCTCAGACCAAATATATCAAGGAAATGTTGAAGAAATTTGGAATGGAAAATTGTGCACCTATCGATACACCCATGATCATAGGATGTAAGTTGAGAAAAGATGATGAATCTCCATAAGAAAATCAAACACTATACAGGTCGACGATTGGCAGCATACTATATGTGAAAACATCAAGGCCAGACATCATGCAAGAAGTAGGATTGGTTGCAAGATTTCAATCTGCACCAAAGGAGACACATGTGCAATAAGTAAAAAGAATATTCATATATTTGAAGGGCACATTGGACTTTGTATAGTGGTATTCGGGAAGTAAGGACTTCACTCTAACAACATATAAAGATGCATATTGGGCAGGAAGTATTGATGACAATAAAAGTACCAGTGGAGGAGCATTATTTCTAGGCAACTATCTAGTATCATGGTTGAGAAAGAAGTAAACTTCAATCTCTCTATCCACAACAAAATTTGAATATATTACATCAACAACATGTTGCACACAAGTTATCTAGATGAATCGGACATTGAAGGATATTAAGGTAGAATATGATCATCCAATCTCAAACATCTGTGACAATGCAAGTGTAAACAAGATTTCAAAGAATCCTATTATGCACTCAAATATGAATAATATTCCCATCAAGTACCACTTCCTAAGAGAACATGTAGCCAAGCAAAGTGTCAAGTTGGAATACATTTCCACCATTACAGGTATTTTTACCAAACCCCTTCCCAAAGGTACATTTGAATATCTTGGACATAAGTTAAGAATGATATCCCTCTCATCTCATCATTCAAGGGAAGCACAAGCTCAGGGGAGGTATCCCTTTGTCATTCATGTCAAAGGGGGAGAAGTTGCAGACAAATGAATAATTGCAGACATAAGGAGAGTTGCAGATAGGGGGAGTATTACAGAATTGACTAAGAGTTGTTATCATTAACAAATAGGGAGATTGTTTGAAATATTGTTATCATTAATGTCAAAGATAGAGGGAGGCTACATATTTCCAAGATAAATACTGCAAGATGGAGATTGTTGGCAATATTGTTTTTGGATTTTTGATGCTTAGTTTGGATACCCTATCTTTGAAGGCCTTTTTACTTTGAATACCTACCTCAAATGAGAGCATAGGATATATGGCTGAAAATATTATTCTAAGACCTTTCCAATGGTATATGGAACTCCATCTAACTCCATAGGAATGAGGAGATATGAAATTTTATGTTAGGTCAACCCAATCATAAAGTATAGGTCGACCCAACCCGTTTTACAATTTGACCCCATAAGTGAATGCAAAAACACTATAAATACAAGATATATGTGCACATTTGAAGAGCATCCAAGCAAGAAGAGATGGGGAGTATTCTTGGGGTCTAAAGGTATTCAAGAGTAGTTTTCTTGGAGTTTTAAGGATGCACTATGAAGGACTAAGGTCTATGATGTTGCAAAGTGCGTTGTTTTGAGGTTGTGATGTTGTAGTCTTGAAGTATATTCTAGGAATGATGTTATGAGGTTCGCTAGGGAATGCAGGCTAAATCTGAGTAGGGTTTGAAACTATGTCTAGGGTATGAATCAAGGAGAGGATTTGGAGCATGAAAGTTGAGATTAAGATGATGTTGTGAAATGCATGAAGTATGAAGCATGCGGGTGAAGTCAGAAGAACTATGTGTATGAAAATCTTAGATTGTTTCCTATACAGGTCTTACTAATTTGGTGCTTATCTGAGTAGATTGGTGTCTCCAATAGATTGGTGGCTACACAATATCTTGTTGAGTTGGTGCTCAGCTGAAGAGATTGGTGTTTCTAGTAGGTTGGTGCTTAGTTGAAGAGATTGGTGTCTCTAGTAGGTTGGTGCCTACAAGCTTTGTAACAGTAGGTTGGTTCCTACAGACATTTACAAAGATAAGTTTTTGTGATTTTTCCAACAGGGGTTTCCAAATTGAACTCTACATATTGTGATTTGAGTTTATATGCATTTATTGTTTTAAATTTAATGAATGATCAATGCTCATTTAAAGTAAAAAGTATCGTATATTGATTCACCCCCCCTCTTAGTATAAGCATAAGTTCAACCATTATAGTTTAGGAAGGACTCCTTTGTTGGTTGGTTTCACTTATTCGAATTGGGTCAACGACCC
>SNQJ01S0143557.1:0-10199 GCA_010110895.2 Picea sitchensis
TGATTTCGTAGGAAATGCTCAGTTTTGAGTTAGTCATCAGAGTTCAAATTCTTAGAATAGGTGTGTGCTTTATTTTTAGGATAGCATTCGAATAAAAGACTAGACGCTTGCCTGCACATACTGTGTATCAGCTTGAAGTATACTAGCCCTGGTTTGACAATTTAGTGATTCAGGACACTTAAAAGCTACAATTTAGCAGCCTGACATGGTGATCAAAAGCAAAAATACCAAGTCACATATTAACACAGATGAGACAGAATAGTAATTTCTTTATTTCATTCCAAGAAATCAAAAGAATCATTCTCTTTACAAAATCCCTGTGGGGGTATGGACCAAGGTCAAACTTAGATATCCCTGATGAAAACCATACAAAAGGACTCTAACAAGAAGTAAAAACTTAACTTTAAAATCTAGATCAACTTGCCATAGACTGTTGCCCACTTGACTCTGCACAATATCCTTTATCAGTCATGAAATTTAATTCATCAACAAACAAGTCTACATAGACTATCAAAGATAGATCAACACCTATGAAACAAGCATATGAATGATATGGTTCATATTTGAACCTTTTTGTCTACAATAGGACCCTTTATCTAGGTGGATATCGGTGGCCACCCACCTTTTCCGACTGGCTCAAAACAGTTTTCTAGCAATTTTGGCCATTTACTATTTTTAGCAAGTTTTAATTTCCGGGGCCATTTTGAGGGCCTAAATGAACGTTTTTCAAGATCGAGGTTCTCAATGATATTTTAAGGCATAATTGAGCCCCCAAAATGAATCTCCTCGGTGATACCTTTCCAACGAGCTATCATACGCCTAAAACGAAGATCGTATGCAAAAGTTACGACCCCGGGAAGTTGATGTACTAACTTACCCAAACGGGGCCCACATGACTTTTGGCGCTTCATATCCTAGGGTTATGTTTTTGGATGTCTAGGGTTTTTGGCATTCCTGTTTGTTGTAAAAAGGCCTTCATGGCCTCATTGTACTCATCTTCTTGCGAATGCGAGTAGCCGTCAAATCTCTTCTCAGAGATACGCTGCCACCATTCTAGCGAGTCTTTCACTCTGTATTTTTACAGTCTCTGTACATTTCTTTCATTAATAGAAATCGTGTATTACTGTATCTCTTTGTTTATGGTTGCATCTCTGATATATTTCTGTTATATTATTGAATATCTGCGATATCTCTGTGCATTTCTTTATTATATCTCCGATCTCATTTCGTGCCGAAAATAATTCGGATCAACCCTATTGTCATAAAAGAGAATTAGGCCTTTTAATGAATTGAAGAATGAATGAAAACTGAACTATCTCAATAAAAATCAAGAACAAGCCTTAGTATGCTTTCTCCTTCTATTCTCCCCTTGTTATTCCTTCTCATTTGGATTTTATGCATTCCAAATTAGTTGAAGTAGTTCAATTACCTCATTTAGTCAAGTTAACTAAAACTCAACTAATTTTTAGTTTAGGGGAAGAATTAATAATAATAATAATAATAATAAAGGGTCTTTTATTAAATAATAACTAGTAGGTGGGACCCCTTGTGACTCCCTTTAATTTCTTAACAAAAATAAACATAATAGACCATCAATCAAACACATCCCTCCTTGTGGCTCCCATAATCATTTCCACAATTTGAAATTTAAATATTAGTGATATTTCAAATTATATCAACATGTAAATATCCACAATATCCAAAAATATTTTGTTGTCCAAAACTTTTAGCAGTCCATTGTCCTCAAAAAATCAATAATAAAACATAATCAAAAACTATATTTTCCACTTTGAGAGGCAATTTTTCCTTTGTTGCTGCTATACCCTTTTGACTTCTCTGAATTAGTCTTAGGTTGTGTAGAACCTTGAGGCTTGATCTCACTGATGACATGGGAACTATCTCTTAAGTGCATACGAGATGATACTAACTTGGTTGAGTCACTTGAAGGAGACGAGGGGAAACAACAGCTTTTCCTTCATCATGCATATGGTGGGCTTCGATTTTGAGTCTTTTACTTGCATGGGAGGACTCTATGCATGAGTGTGCAGGGGAAATCTGAACATTTGGGTTAACAGGTGGAGGAGGGGGAGGTAAAGACAAATTTGGCTAGTCACGATGGTTGGAGACTCCTAGGTGAACAATCTCCTACCATCTGTCATTCTCGAGAACTTCAAGTTGCAAAGATACATGAGGGGGATACTAAGAACATGATGGGGCTAGAAGGGAGGCCTCTCCGGCCTAGGCTGGACTATCCCTTGTCCAATCCAATTGAAAAATCCAGCTTGAAAGAGATGGTTTAATTCTTGAGGATCGACATCAAAATGTATTGAGAATCTGGGCCTTTTAGGCCTTCTATTCAAGTTTCCTTGACCGCTATTATTTCAGCCATGACTTCCTCTGTTGAAGAAGACCATCCTATATGCAGCAATTATTAGCAACTAGATCTTCAACAGACCATACATGACATTCTCTTAATATGAAACAAAGTTTGGCTCAGCAATCACATCAGACCCATGCAATCCAATCCATAAATTTATTTAATAATTGTCAAATGAGTAGGGGGTGAAATAGGGTTCAGGGATATCTAAGGGGATTGTATTGAGCAAAAAAGTGATATCATGATTAGGAGTAAGAAAATGATTACTACTCGACAATTCATTAAACAACTGATTGTGAAACAATACCAAAACATATCAGTTGTCATCTATCTCTGGGTTATTTTTTTATCGTTGTCATACATATTTTTAATTTAATTTTAGTGAACAGAGCATGCAAAATGAATTTGGGATCGTGAGGGTATTTATAATGAGCGAAAAAGTGAGAAAATGAGATGGAATTAGATAGATATTGTTCATAAAATAAATTAAATCAATCAACTATCATAACTCTGTTTCAAATTTAATCCAAAAAGCATCCACTTCCAAGACCCAAACATTCATTGTTCCTCAATTTCATACAACCTACTTATTGTCTCAATAACAAATTAATTTCCTAGAAATCTTCAATTTATAACAGTCTGTGTATTATAACTTATGCAAACATTTCCAATTCAATAGTACTGCATGCTCTAATTTTCATCTCTTTCCTTTTTAAAACAAACAAAACATGCACAACAATCTGTGTTTCCCAACATTATCCTTGGTAATCAATAATAGACCCAGGATAACAATCAACAGTCATTGTCCTTTAACAAAAATGAAGCCCGATTTATTTACCCACCGGTTCCTTTTAAATCATGGACAGACTTAAGAGTATGTGCAAGGAATCAATCATATACGTAGGTATCTATGATATAATTGACACGATCTTGAATCGACAACAGCAGTCAACCCCAAAACATAACCACGAGCTTGATCTTTGTGTGAATTAAAATGTATAGACTTATTTTTAAAACAAAGTATAGTCTGCACGATGATTCCCATAAGACGTATGAAGAGAACATAACTAAATGGCATGCAAGGATCTCTGTTAAACTTTGACAAAACCATGATCAGGATTGGTGAAATAATCATTCACACATACATCTTATTGTCTTTAAATGCAATCAGGGTCATGTTTGGATTAAACACAGTCAAAGAGACCATAATCGAATAGAAGGGTAGATCTCAGATGGTAGGAACCATATATTTTCTTTCTTCTCTGTTCACAGAAAAAACACACAAAGATTTGACCAAGAGGATGGAGCCTGTTCCTTTAAAATTTCCACAATTCATTAAATTGATAACCCAAAACTTGACAAACCCTAGAAGGTGCCCAAGGAAGGTAGAGACAAGACAGAGTCCAAGTCGATCTCTTTAAAAATTAAATGCAGAGAGGCAATGAAAGTCTGCTTGTATTTTTTTTTTTTTGAACACAGAGAGATAATGGTCTTTCATATCCTCATATCCATTTACCATCAATTAACAACTATAGGCCACAATATAATCCTGAAAAACAAAAAGCAGTGAGTCATGCTCCATTTTTTTTTTAAACACAGTCCTTTGACTTATAACTCCAAGCTCTTGACAGAATCATAAGTGAATGCTCGACTGGAGAATGAGCTAACCAATCCAGACACACACAGATGTCACTAACACTTTTTTCCAAAGAGGGTTAATTTAAACAGTGATGGGTACTCGAAAACACAGAGAGATAATGCATCTTTCCAACACCCATGAAGTCTGTAACTATCGAAAACAATTGACAATGAGGCCTCATAACAGTCGTCTTTATAGCAGAGGTGAGAGGAGTAGGCATGAAAATTCTTCACAACTCGTATCCATTCAATACATACATATGCATGTATTAAACATTCGGGGCCAACCAAGATTGAACCTGTGGAAAGATTCCAGTGAAATGGTAGTAAAAAATGGGCCCTCAACAACAACTTGGGGCTTAGAAAAAAGAAACACACCACTGCAGATTGACGCATTGCAACTTGGATAAAGATTACAACAATGACCAAGAGGGAAACGAGTTGATAGCCACTAAAATACAAACTGGGGGTTAAAACCCTTCAACCATAAAACACAGAGCTCATTTCACCATTGTCACCATTATTTCACAGAGAACCATCATAAAAAACCAAGATGACCAATAAATAACCAATGCGCACCCATTACTTCGCTTGCAAATGCCAATATTTCACAGTAATCATAGAGAACCCATAACACAATATTTACAGATAGCCAAAAACTCAAGAAAACACAGAACCCATGCATTCATGAGCCACCATTTGATTCATAATATAGAGATTCCATCATGGATGGAAAGCTAAGAACCATACCTATAAGAAAATTGCTTCAATGACAAACTGGTTGAGTTTTCCTCTTCCAATCCTAAAAGCACGGAACTTTCACAACCAACAGAGCAACAATGCTAGGGTGGCGGGCACAAGGGAGGTTTGGAGTGACATGTAGTAAATGCACATTGTTTCCTTCCCTGGCCTTATTCAATTCCATGTACGAGCCATCCCACTAACATAACATCCACCATTAACATCAAACCATATCCAATGCTTAATTCAATGCAATATCCATCGTAAAGATCTGATACCATATCAATTGTAAAGTGTGCTACCCTAGATATATCATATCTATACGATAATCACATAACTCCATAACTCCATACGATAATCACATATCAACGTTCTTATGTGTGCCTCCATTCAATTCTTTAATAAAAATTGCATAATTCTTAAACCAAAACACATAGCATAATATCTAGGTCAACCATTTCACAAAGGTTTATTTCCATAGTTTTAGAACTTTTCCATAGATTTTTTTTTATTTTTTTTTTAATCAAGCTCCCATTTATTATCTTTTGCATAATCATATATGGATAAGTAATCAATGTATGAATTATCAATAAAGGTTATAACATACATAACAAAGCACCTGTAAACAACATGATCCTCATACCCATGGAACTGTTCTGTGTCGCAAGTAAATACCAACAGCATTTAACAATAATGCATCAACCACTCATTTATCACATCAAATGAAACCAAGACTGCATCATCAACCGCATTGGACTGTGTAGGAAAATTCATAACAACAACAACATATGAGCGTAACATGTCTATCCTTGCTCCTCTAGTCTACAAGGGGGTCCCACCTACTAGTATTATATCATTATCATAATTAAATAATAGCGCTTTAGCAATCCTTTGCGGGTGGAATTCATCATTGCAATTTTAATCGTCAACAAACTGGTGACTCCACTGGGAAATTTGTTTCTAACAGATTAAGAACTCAAAATATTTTTTTTTGCATACCATGTAACATCATATCAAGAAGATATATATCAGAATGATTATGTAACAAGGGGAAGTGAGCAGATTTAAGGGGAAAATGACCGGGAATTCGGGAATAACTCATGGAAAGTGTTAATTATGAGGGGGTTTATCCCTGTTAGCATAATCATTCGATTTATCATATCAAAGCGTTCTTGACTTCAAGGAGAAAAAAAAAATTTGATATGCTCTTTTGAATCTTGAAGCTTATGGAAGAAAAGGAAAGCAAAATTGGGATAAAACTAACTATCTTATAAAACAACAGTTGAAGTAAATAACAACTTCAATGATGCTTTCAAGGGGAATATCCTGACAACTGTGTAACCTGATTGTTATTGATTAGCAATACTTTGCAGAATATCATCGTTGTGGCAAAAATGATCCAACATTTTATTTTGACAAGAAATAAAGACAAAAGAAACAAAATAGCAAAAAAAATGACATAGCAAAAATGAAACAGCAGAATTGAAATAAGCATAAATACGATAACAGAAATATAAAATCGAAGCAAATAAAACAAACTATAATACAAAAAACATTCCATACAACATTAAAACTTGTAAGTTGGTTCCACCTAGTGTTTTAAGTGGGAACCGTTAGTGTTGTAGGAAAACAATAGCTCTTATAAGTCCTTTAGGATGTAAGAATTTGCGCCCATGACAAAAGTGATCTTAAAATGACCCAGCCATAATTTTTGGAACTTTGAATGCCTTCCTCTATCAGCATGAGTTGAATCCCACAGTAGTACCTTCTCATTAACTTTAAATTTGACACCCTTGACACTTTTTTTGAAATATATTTTAACAGTCTGCTATCTTCTTTTTATATTATCCAAGGAAAATGTCCTTTGCTCCTCTAAAGCCAAAAGTGCATTCATTCTTTGAGAAACATCAGAAGAATTTAATTCTCCAACCTGTAGCATTAACCTTAGAGAGGAAAGTTCCAGCTCAGTAGGAAGAATGGATTCTTGACCATAAACAAGATGGAAAGGAGTGCAACCAGTGCTCACCTTGGTGGTAGTGAGATATGCCCAAAGGGCATAAGTGAGAAGAGTGTGCCATTGATGAGGCTTATCTTCAATGAGCCTCTTGATAACTCTAACCAGATTCTTGCTAGTAGACTCAGCCTTCCCATTACCTTGGAGATAATAAGATGATGAGGTAAAATGTTTAACCCCCAATTTGGCTAAAAATTTGGTCAGCTTAGTAGAAATAAAGGCAAGACCATTGTCAGTAATAATTTCTAAAGAAAGACCAAATCTGGAAAAAATATTAGTTTCAAGGAAATAAATCACGTGCTCATCCTGTGAATGCTTAAGCAGAACAGCTTCAGTCCATTTCATAAAATAGTTTGTAGCTTTCAAGATAAAAACTTGCCCTGTTGAATATGGAGGATTAATAGGACCAATAAAGTCCAAACCCCATTTTGAAAAAGGAAAGTCGGGGAGGACAGGTTGCAAAGGCATAGCAAAAAGACGTTCTTTCCTAGCAAATGTCTGGCACTTGTCAGAAGATCTTGAAAAAATATAAGAATCATGAAAGATTAAAGGCCAATAGTACCCTTTCCTGATAATCTAGTTTTAGTAGAAAAGTGACTTCCTACGTGAATAACAAAATTTGAAGAACCATGAGTCTCTTGCAACAATTTTTGTGCTTTCTCATTGTTCACACAGCAAAGTAACATACCATCGGTAAATCTTCTAAACAAGAAGTCTCCTATAATAATGTATCTAGCATATTCAAGGCAGAGCCTTCTTCTTTGATGAGTGTCTAAGTTATCTAGACATCTTTGAGTTTTCAAGTAATAAACGAGATCTTTATACCAATGATGTTCAGACATAGGAAGGATGTGATTGTCAGTGTAAAACAGTGTTGATAGAGAACTATCTTGTTCATCAATTTCTTCACTCATTGCAGCATGTTGAGCTAAGTGAAGGCCTAAGTCACATCCTTTTATAGTTTTATAAGTCATGATGGTTAGATCATGCTCATGAATCTTGGCAAGCTAATGTGCAAGCTTTCCTGAAAGATAAGTCTGTGAGAGAAATAACTTGACAGCAGGTAAAGGGACTTTTACCAGTGTATGCTTACCTAAGATGAAGTGGCAAAATTTTTCAACAACTTTAACAAGAGAAAAAACATGTTTTTTAATAAAAGAATATTTAAACTCATCATATGACAAGCTTTGACTCATGCAAGCCACCGGGTTTTCATAGAAATTGCTTCCTCTGTGGCATTAGTATATATCATAAATTCTTTATCAAAATCCGGCTTCGCCAAAACCGGTGTGGAACTGATTTATTTCTTGATTCCTATGAAAGCATTTTCGACATCATCTGTCCAAGAAAATGAATGATCTTGCTTAAGAAGATTATGAATTGGCTTGACCATTACAGCAAAATCAAGAAAAAAACTACGAACAAAGTTAATAACACCCATAAAGGCTTGAACCTCCTTCTTGGAAGTAGGAGCAGGAAGATTTAGGATAACAGCAACCCTTTCAAGATATATGCTTATTCCTGAATCCGAGACAATGTGTCCAAGGAGCTTTCCCTTGGTAACATCGAAAATAGACTTAGAAGGATTTAAAGAAATTCCAAATTTCCTACATCGCATGAGAATCTTTCTAAGATGACCGAAATAATCTGATTGGTTTTTAGAATACACAGTTAAGTCACCAAGATAAATCTGAATAATTTTACCGATCAAATCATCAAAATCTATTTTCATAGCTCTTTGAAAAGTGGCACCTGCATTAGATAATCCAAATGGCATACGTTCATAAGTGAAAGTGCCCCAACAAGTAATAAAAGTGGTGTGATATATATCTATCCTTTTCACCTTGATTTGATTGTAACCATAAAAACCGTCAAGTAAGGACATCATCTATGACCCTGCCACTTGTTGCAAAATCATTTCCATATTAGGGAGAGGAAAATGGTCTTTAACACTAGCCTTATTCAAGGCATGAAAATCAACGCATAATCTGATCTGACCTGTTGTTTTCCGAACGGGAACCAAATTAGAAACCCACTCATAATATTTAACAAGGAAAAGTATCCCAACCTCCAAGAGTTTTTCCAACTCCTTTCAAATAGTTGCTTCCAGTGTAGGGTTAATGGGTCTTTGTTTTTGCCTAACTAGTTTTATGTATTCCTTGATAGGAATGGCATGTTGTATAATAGTAAGATTAAAAACAATAAGATCCTCATAAGACTAAGAAAAAACATCTTGAAATTCACTTAGCAACTTAGTGAACTTCAATTTTTCTTCATTAGAACATTGGACACCTATTTTAACATTCTTTGGACACTCAAGTGTTCCAATGTTCAAGGAAATGGTTTCACCCACCTTCCTTTTTGATTCCTCTTATTTATGTTTTTCTTTGTCGCCTACATCACTTGATGAAAATGAACTTTCTAGAGGATTCAAGCCCTTAGGAATTTTGTTATCTTCCATTTATATAATTTCCTTAGGCTTATAAGGTTAATTTTGGATGAAAGCATAGATGCTCTCATCACTAGGGAAGACCTTCCATGACTCTACATTGTCATGGATATGTAGACGATACAAATATTGAAAGGTGCAATCAGGTCTTTGTGCCAAAAGTTGTCGAGTTGGAGAGGCTGCAAAAACAGCTAACCTGCCAGCCATTGAATTCAATTCCCTTTTAACATGAGTGATGTTGAAATATAGCAAGTTCGAGGTAAGTGCCCAAACAATTTGGGTGTAACATTTCATTAACTTGTTTCTTGGAGAATATATCTTATGTACAAGGTTTACAACAAGTTCGGAAACCCCAAAAACTGTAAGGTGACCACAACCTAGATTATAGGCATTTTCAATGCCTAGCAGTAATGCTTCAAATTCAATGACATTGTTTTTGCAAGAAAACTCTAACCTATAGGAAAAATTATGAATTTTACCCACAGGACAGTACAAGATAATACCAGTTATTTTTCCTTCATTGCAGCATGAACCATCAAAGTGCATATGCCACATCCCATCCTCTATGTCGATTTGTTCCAAGGCAATGTTGTCCCCATCTGCAAAGATGGAATACACTCCTAGGTCCTCCTCGATATAATTCACATTAGGATGTGGGATGCTTTCTATGTAAGGTGAAATTCTCCCCTCCCTTAGGACTATGATGTTTTTACCATTATGAGGAATGGATAAGTGTGTCTCGTCGAGTGAGAGGTATTCACCCGTCAAAGCTTTCGAATCTCTTCCTAAGATGATTGCAAGATACCAGATATATAAAATATGCAGAACAGAAATAAAATGCTAGAAATGGCAGAATAACAGTAAAATATCCATCATAATCTTCACAATACACAGAATTGATATACGAAATAGCAATAGAAAAAGCACTTTGATTCAGAAAGCAATGTTCACAAGCCTCTTCGAGGGGGAAACCTCCAGTC
>SNQJ01S0143557.1:10209-34648 GCA_010110895.2 Picea sitchensis
TACTAAATATGTCTATTAAGAGAAGAATCTAGAGGAAGATCCTTCTAGAAGCAGAAGCTTCTATTAGGTCTTCTTACATCCGCCTTATTCTATTTTATTGAAAGGCCTTATTAATATTGACCTTTATTACATCCGAATACATTTATCTACCTATCTGCGGGTTAGGACCTTAACAATGATCGAGTAATTACTCGCTGGCATATCAATTACCTGAATATTAAGGGTTGTCATTATTTCAGGATGTGCGCACAAAACCAAGGTCACATCCTTGATTTCACCTATCGTCGTTTGTTGTAAACTATTATAAGAGAGCATGCTTCTGGCATTTTCATTTGTACATGAACAATACAAGCCTAGCTCTTCCATAATAATCTTCGACATTACACTTGGTCCCGAATCATCGTCAATGAGAAAACAATGGGAAATTTTGTCCATAATCTTTACAGAAATAAAATAAAACAGGGGGTTCTTTACAGGGTGCCTAAAGTTATGTACACCTACTTTATTTACAGTTGAATCCTCTCCATCTACCTCTTTAGATAGATTGGATACAATGTAATCTTTTCCTTCCATAAAATTTTTCATATGCTTTTGTTGCTCAAGGATGGCAACCATGTCCAGGAGAATAGCATCAACTTTAATATTATCCAATTGATTGAGAATGTTGTATTTGGAAGAGAGAAGAGGGTAGTTATTTCCTTTACTATCAGGAGCTTTAAAAACTAAACAATAGCAGCTGGTGAAGATGATATTGGGCTTGAAGAAGTGTGAGGAGAATCATATTTACCTTTCGGAGCATAGGATTTATTCCTAGTATTTATGATCATAAAATCCTCTGGCTCTGCAAACTCTAAGACAGCAATAGTAGTTTCAGGTCTTTTACCAAATATTTTATGTCTGGCACTCTTCTTTATCTCACAAATACTTTCCTCATGGTGTTCCTCGCAAAAGTTACACCAACTACGAGGCATGATTGCTTTAGGCTGAAAATTATTTTCATTAAGATTCTTAAAAGGTGGTGAAGAAGAAGATGAGGCCTTAGGGGTAAGAGAGGGGCCATTTCATTTCCTCTCATATGTTATCAATCAATTATTCATGTCTTATACAAGTTGTAAGAGGGCGAACATATCCATCTATTTAAATGAATCTCCCTTAGGAAGAACTGTTCTTTCAAGTTGTTCTTCATACTCTAAACAAGTATGAAAAGCGGAACCAAGGTTATCAATGGCATTTTCTTCAAGCCTATGAAGGTAAGGGGAAGGTAGATCATTATAGTAATAAATGAAATCGGCTTGGTTCTGAGGGTGAATGAGTTCGGGGATTTGGTTGTATTATTTGGTGAAGTGCAAGTTGAAAGACTTGATAGTTTCACCATCCTTATAAGAAATGTTATTGTACTCTCGTAACTGCTCGGTTGGGATTTTGGACTTCCCATAGGTATATTTGAACCAATATACTAACTCCTCCCAAGTGGAAATGATGGCTTCCACCCAGGCACCTACCTCAGCAGGTCCCGTGCCTGACCTCCCGGTCTTAAGGATCGTTCAAAATTTACCCTCGAGCCGGAGTGGCTCCTTTGATTCCCCACTGGAATCTCTTATTAAAATCGACCCACGGGTCTTTCTGCTCCTTACAACCTTTAGGCCCAATTACTTCTCCATTCACAACAAAAAAGTAACAATCGGGTTTTTGGGGTTTTCCAGTCCCCGATGTCCCAAACCTTTGCTTTCTCGATTTCTCGACCTCCGATATCCCGTGATACTTCAACTTCAATTAGCCCCCTGGGCTAGACTCATGGTCCACGCGACCTTACCTTATATGACCACAGTCCTATCTCTTATCGGGATTCGGGGTTTTGAAGGTTGAAGTGTATTGGACCTCTTGTCCACGGAATCCTCGATCTCTCGAGTTCCAATTTCCCAATAGATGACTTTTCCTTTTGGGAAATTTCTCGATTTCTTCGATCTCCGCCACGCATCCTCCTATAAGGGACGGTCCTGATTTCTTCTCGCGACTTCGTGATTGTAAATACTCCAGACGTCTTGCCTTCAGGATCTGTGAAATGCCGAACCCCAGTATATCGATTGACTTTCTTATCGGGATTTTTTCGATGGCTCCAACTGTTGCCACGCGTCCCCTCAAGATGGACGGTCCTGATCGCTTCTCGCGATTTCGCGGTTTTAAATGTCAAAATGTCCTGGCATCTTGTCCTCTTAATCCTCGGAATGCCTAAGGACTCTTGATCTCCACCACGTGTCCCAACTGATGGACGGTCCTAATTCAATACTGGGATTTTCACTATGAATATTCTCAATCTTTCGTCCTCGTGACTCTCGATTTCACGAATGTTGGAATGTCGATGGCCACGCCTTTTATCGGGACTTTCACCCTCCCGTTCATGAAGCTTAAACCTCATGCAACTCCCGACTGATCCAACGGCTGATAGGTATTTGAGTGAGATCTGACGGTCCTCAATCCCCTGAGCTTGCACCTTGGAAACCCGATCGTAACCTCCTCGCTCCCTTGTCAGATCTAACGGTTGATGGGATTTTGTTGATCCTCTACAGAGGATTCTGATCATCTGTTTCTCCTTGATGATTTCTGTGAATGAACTGAGTGTTCCTCCACAAACTTGTCCACCTACGGCGCAAACTTGTGACGCCTTCTTAATACTTCCAGTCGCAACTTCCCTACACTGTCCTTCAACGGTTTAGAAGGCCTTATCCTTCCTGATATTTCTCACAACTCTAAGTCTTAGAGAAGACTCTTGCGTGCACTCCTTGCGGCAAACATTCAACCACTTTCAAATGTTGGAAATCCTTCGACTCTGTGCACACCTGCAGCAGCAGTCTTTTGATACTTTGCTCAGGTTCACAACCCTGAGACTTTCCTCAGCCTGTGCACTCCTTGCATGGCTCATGTGCCTTACTACACTCTGAGGAAATGAGAACAAAATCTATCTCTCCTGAGCTTTCAGAGACGAACCTCTGAACCCCTTGTCGACGCACTCCTTGCGAACAATTCAACTGCACTCTTTGCAGGAATCTTGCTTAGATAGAGGAACAATTGAAACTCATTCTCCTTACTCTTCCTCTCTCAGATTTCAAGCATTCAACAAGAAATCATTCATACATAGCATAAAATCAATTGCATGACAGCAAGAGTAAAACATTCATGAGCATAACATTTTAAGATGCATACACAGAGAGTACATGAACACCATGAGTCTGAATCACAACTTCTTTGTATTAATTCAGAACTTTTGTACATGGAGTTTGCTACACAACTCTATGCTTCTCTTCTATGCTCTCTTCTCTGTTAATGATACAATGATACAAGTGAGGGTGTCTATATCAATTTTCCCTCCACTCCTAAAACTGTCTAATCTCAGAATTCAAAGCTACCTACTTAACATAAATGCCTTCTACCTACTATGGACGAGAGCAGATCGCTCAAGGTCCTTTATAGTATAAAAGTACGCCTTTCCTTAACTATCATATTTAAGTTTGGTGCATCCAATCTTCAAAAGTTTTCAAACAATTTATCATGTGCTCAAAATGTGTCGCGCTTGCCCCACGCTCGCTTGATGTTGGTGATGCTCCTGCATCATACTCCCTCGCTTGAAAAAATTTCATGGGCTCCTGTCCATGAGCTCTTGCATGGTCTATCCATGATTTTGAATCTCTGCTTCATTCTCCCAGCTGGCATATTCAACTGGATGGCCCTTCCACTTGACCAAATATTCAAAGTATTGCTTTCTTCTGGTCTTCTCGCAAATTCTTTTGTCTAGTATGCTTTCCATCTGTGGCATCTCTGCAACTGGAATATACTTTTGCCATTGAACCTCTGACTGATCATCACTTATTCCTGCTTCCTCAGTTTTTGTATGGGTACAAATCTGAGACATTGAATATCGGAGAAATTCCAATCCCATCGGGTAATTCAATCTCATAAGCATTTTCCCCAATTTTCTTCAAGACCTTACATGGTCCGATCTTCATCTTTAGTTTATTATATGTTCCCCTCAGAAACCTTTCCTTTCTCAGATGTGCTAGAATCAAGTCACCAACTTTGAATTGAAGTTGTCTCCTATGTTGATCTACCCTGTGTTTATACTCTTGGCTTGAATTCTGCAATCGCTCCTTCACCTGGCTGTGAAGTTCCTTCATCGCCTCTGCAAAATGTTCTGCACTAGCGCTCCTAGTTGCATTCTGTTCTGAATCTCTCAATTCAGAAATTCCCCTCGGCTGTATGGCATAGACAATCTGAAATGGACTCTGTCCTGTACTTCTATTAATTGAGTCATTATACGCAAACTTTGCCTGTGGTAATATGTTGTCCCACTGGTTGTGGTGTTCTGCCACCAGGCTTCTCAGCAAATCTCCCAGGCTTTTGTTTACCACTTCTGTCTGTCCATCCATCTGAGGATGATAAGCTGAACTAAATAACAAGTTAGTTCCCAGCTTCTTCCATAAGGTCCACCAAAATTGCCTTATGAACTTGGTGTCTCGATCTGAAACTATGCTCCTTGGTAAGTCGTGAAGTCGAATGACTTCTTTGAAAAATAGGTTCGCAATGTGTTTTGCATCACTGTTTTTCTAACATGGAATAAAATGTGCCATCTTGGAAAATCTATCGACCACCACAAAGATTGAATCAAAACCTCTTTGTGTCCTTGTCAACCCCAATACGAAATCCATGCTAACTGCATCCCACGGCCTCTCAGGTATGGGCAATGGTTGATAAAATCCAGCATTCTGTCTCCTTCCCTTCGAATGCTAGCAAATTCTGCATCTATCCACGAATCTTTTAACTTCTGCTCACATTCCTAGCCAAAAGTATGACTCATTCAGTTTTTTGAATGTCTTGTCATGACCGAAGTGTCTGGCCAATCCTCCACTGTGTTTCTCCTTCAGCAAATTCTCCCTCATGGAGCATTTTGGAATACATAGTTGATTGCCCTTAAACAGCAATCCTTCCTGGATCATGTATTCTTCCCATTGGCTTCTATCTCTGAGAACTGGATTCTCAGCTACTTCATACGCCTCCTTAAAATCTGGATCACCTGCGTACATATCCCTAAGATCATCAAAACCCAATGTTTTGACCTTGAACTTTTGTAACAGCAAACACTTCCTGCTCAAAGCATCAACAACTTTGTTAGCAGTACCAGAAATATGTTTAATCACAAAAGTGAAATTCTGCATATATTCAACCCATTTAACATGTCTCTGATTCAACTTTTCCTATTGAGTCACAAACTGTAGTGCATGATTGTCACTGTATAAGACAAACTCTTTGGGAATCAAGTAATGCCTCCATTTCTTTAATTCTTGTATAATAGCATAAAAATCCTTATCATAAGTGGAGTATTTCACTTTCACTTCATTCAACTTCTCGTTGAAGTATGCTATTGGCATGTCTTCTTGACTTAAGACTGCCCCTATTGCAAATCCACTTGCATCACATTTCACTTGAAATGTCTTTTGGAAATCCGGCAACACCAGAATTGGTTGTTCCATAATCTTCCTCTTCAACAGATTAAAACTTTTCTCAGCCTCTTATGTCCAATGAAAAGATTTATGTATTTTCTTCACTGTATCCATCATTGCTGCACTAATTCCATTGAAATTCCTTATGAACTTCCAGTAGAAACTATCCAATCCGTGAAAACTTCTCACCTCAAATATGTTCTTCGGTGATGGCCAATTCTTAATCACCTCCACCTTATCTGGATCCATCCTCAACTTGTCTGCAAAAATAACAAATCCCAAGTAAATGAGCTCTATCTTCATGAATGAGGATTTCTTCATGTTTATCAGCAGCTTCTCTTGCTGTAATCTCTTCATCACAATAGCCAAATGCTTTAAATGCTCAGTCTCTGTTTTGTTGAAAATCAATATATCATCAAGATATACGATAACAAATTTTCCAATGAAATCCTTCAGGACTTTGTTCATCAACCTCATAAAGGTACTTGGCACATTTGTTAAGCCAAATGGCATAACAATCCATTCATACAACCCTTCATTTGTCTTGAATGTTGTTTTCCACTCATCACCTTCTCTCATGCGAATCTGGTGATATCCGCTTTTCAAATCAATCTTTGAAAAAAAAATTGCCCCACTCAAGCAATCCATCAAATCATCAATCCTTGGCAATGGAAATCTATACCTGATGGTTATCTTGTTGATTGCCCTTGAATCAGTACACATCCTCCAGCCTCCATCTTTCTTTGGACTGAGTACTGTCGGAACAGCACATGGACTCAAGCTTTCTCTAACTAACCCTTTGTCCAACAACTCCTGAACTTGTCTTTTGACCTCTTCATTCTCCTGCGGTGTTAATCTGTATGTGGCTTTGTTTGGAAAACTAGCTCCTGGTATGAGATCAATGTGATGACTCACACTTCTGATTGGTGGAAACGAACGAGGTAATTCGTCCACTACTATATCAGCGAACTCTTCTAGCAGTTCCTCAATCTCTTCTGGTAAATCATCTACCCTTGTGCTGGTCAAAACAATCTTTGGCTTCCTGATCACAATGAATTGTGGTTCCTCCTTCTTCTTAACCTCTCTAAGAAGTTCCTTCCCACTCATGAGAAGTACAGTATTACTTACTTCCGACTTCACTTCTTTATCCTTGATTGGAAGCAACATGTGAGTCCTCCCATTCTTTTCTAAGGTATATGTATTCATCCTCCCATCGTGAATCACATTTCTGTCATATTGCCATGGTCTACCCAGCAATAGATGACAAACATCCATGGGAATAACATCATAGAAGATCTTAACATTATATCCTCCTATCTTAAATTCAACTAAACATTGTTTAGTGACATTTACCTGATGTCCTTTTTGTAGCCATCAAACTTTATATGGACTTGGATGTTCAATCGTCTCCAGCTCCAGCTTTTCTATCATCTCTGTTGAAACGAGATTATCTGTGCTACCACTGTCCACAATGACCTTGCATACCCTATCCTTGGTTTTGCAAGCAGTCCGAAAAAGTCTATTTCTTTGGACTGAGCTCTCCACCTTCTTCTCTGGTGTTAAGAGAAATTTTCGCATCATCAGTGATCTTCCGCCTTCAGCATCTTCTGCCTCAACATCTCGCCTTTGTGCTTTGGCAATGTGAGTCTCTCCTCCTTCTTTATTTTTATCAGGACACTCACAAGACTTGTGCCCATTTTTCCCACATGTGAAGCATGTTATTACTCCACCTCTTCCTCTTCCTCTACCTCTGGTACGAGGAAACATATTATTATCATCATACCCTCCTCTCTGCTTGGTATGCTACCCTCTTTGTTCAGCATATTTCCCTTGCTGTGAGCTTCCACCTCTCTCAGTTTGAGTATGAGGTTTCTTCCAGTCCTCCTTGGGCTTCTGATATTTATTCTGGGCAACTGACTTGCCTCTGGGCTGACTTCTTCCTCTACCTCTTTGACCCTGCTTTCGGCTCAGCTTCTCTTTAGCCTGTAGAGCCATCTAATAAGCATCTTCCACCGTTCATATGGTTACCATGCTCATCTCATCCTGAATGTCATATCTTAGGCCATTCATATACCTGGAAAAATTTTCATCATCGCTTTCCCGATGACCTGCCCTGATGTTCAGCCTGTAGAATTCTTCAGTATATTCCTTCACTGTCATCAGCTTCTGTCTCAGGTTTTGCATTCTCCTAAACAGAGTAATCTGGTAATCCCTGGGGATGAATTTTCCCTTCATCTTCGCAATCATCCTATCCCAACTTCTGATTTTCTGCTTGCCTTTGCAGTGCCTGTCAGCTTGTAGTTCATCCAACCACAATGTTGCATGTCGCTTCAATCTCATGACAGCATGCTTGACCTTCTTGTCTTCTTCGACATCTTCATAGTCGAAATAAGTATCCAGAGCTCTAATCCAATCTAGAATCTCTTCTGCATCTAAGTTTCCCTCATAAACTGGAATGTCCATTTTCTCTTTTGCACCCATTCTTGCGACAACTCTGAGTAGGCGTTCATTTGCTGCATCCTCGGCTGCAACTTCTTCTTCATGATCTACTTCAATTTCAATTTCAGAATCACTAAGATCCCCAATACCGACTGTGCGTCTCTGTGTTGTCTCCATGTCCTCCATTCTGGCATGAAGATCACGCATCTCTCTCTCTCCATCTCTGGATTTTGTATTTTCCTACCCCTTCTCCTTGGCATTTCCCTATCCTCTAGTGGATCGGGTGTTTGTTTGTCCCTTCTCCTTGGCGGCATGGTGAATTCTCCTTTTCCCTGCTACAGAAAGAAAAGAAACTTTATGTGCTCTAATACCACTTGATGGCTTCCACCCAGGCACCTACCTCAGCAAGTCCCGCGCCTGACCTCCCGGTCTTAAGGATCATTCAAAATTTACCGTCGAGCCGGAGTGGCTCCTTTGATTCCCCACTAGAATCCTTTATTAAAATTGACCCACAGGTCTTTCTTCTCCTTACAACCTTTAGGCCCAATTACTTCTCCGTTCACAACAGAAAAGTAACAATCAGGTTTTCGGGGTTTTCCAGTCCCCGATGTCCCAAACCTTTGCTTTCTCAATTTCCTGACCTCCAATATCCCATGATACTTCAACTTCAGTTAGCCCCCTAGGCTAGACTCGTGGTCCACGCGACCTTACCTTATATGACCACAGTCCTATCTCTTATCGAGATTCGGGGTTTCGAAGGTTGAAGTGTATTGGACCTCTTGTCCATGGAATCCTCAATCTCTTGAGTTCTGATTTCCCGATAGATGACTTTTCCTTTCGGGGAATTTCCCGATTTCTTCGATCTCCGCCACGCGTCCTCCTATAAGGGATAGTCCTGATTTCTTCTCATGACTTCGTGATTGTAAATACTCTGGACGTCTTGTCTTCAGGATCCGTGAAACGTCGAACCCCAGTATACCGATTGAATTTCTTATCGGGATTTTTCCCGATGGCTCCGATTGTTGCCATGCGTCCCCTCAAGATGGACGGTCCTGATCGCTTCTCGTGATTTCACGGTTTTAAATGTCAAAATGTCTCGGCATCTTGTCCTCTTAATCCCCGGAATGCCGATGGACTCCTGATCTCCACCATGTGTCCCAACTAATGGACGGTCCTGATTCAATCCCAGGATTTTCACTATGAATATTCCCGATCTTTCATCCTCGTGACTCCTGATTTCACGAATGCCAGAATGTCGATGGCCAGGCCTTTCATCAGGACTTTCACCCTCCCGTTCACAAATCTTAAACCTCATGCAACTCCCGGTCGATCCAATGGCTGATGGGTATTTGAGTGAGATCTGACGATCCTCAATCCCCTGAGCTTGCACCTTGGAAACCTGATCATAACCTCCTCGCTCCCTTGTCAGATCTGACGGCTGACAGGATTTCGCTGATCCTCTACAGAGGATTCCGACCGTCTGTTTCTCCTTGACAATTTCCTCGAATGAACTGAGTGTTCCTCCACAAACTTGTCCACCTGCGGCACAAACTTGTGACGCCTTCTTAATACTTCCAGTCGCAACTTCCCTGCGTTGTCCTTCAACAGTTGAGAAGGCCTTATCCTTCCTCATCTTTCTCACAACTCTGAGTCTTAGAGAAGACTCTTGCGCATACTCCTTGCGGAAAACCTTCAACCACTTTCAAATGTTGGAAATCCTTTGACTCTACGCACACCTGCAGCAGCAGTCTTTCGATACTTTGCTCAGGTTCGCAACCCTGAGACTTTCCTTGGCCTGCGCACTCCTTGCATGGCTCATGTGCCTTACTGCACTCTGAGGAAATGAGAACAAAATCTATCTCTCCTGAGCTTTTAGAGACGAACCTCTGAACCCCTTGTCGACGCACTCCTTGCAGACAATTCAACTGCACTCTTTGGAAGAATCTTGCTCAGATAGAGGAACAATTGAAACTCATTCTCCTTACTCTTCCTCTCTCAGATTTCAAACATTCAACAAGAAATCATTCATACATAGCATAAAATAAATTGCATGACAGAAAGAGTAAAACATTCATGAGCATAACATTTAAAGATGCATACACAGAGAATACATGGACACCATGAGTCTGAATCACAACTTCTTTGTATTAATTCACAACTTATGTACATGGAGTCTGCTACACAGCTCTCTGCTTCTCTTCTATGCTCTCTTCTCTGTTAATGATACAATGATACAAGTGAGGGTGTATATATCCATTTTCCCTCCACTCCTAAAACTGTCTAATCTCAGAATTCAAAGCTACCTACTTAACATAAATTCCTTCTACCTACTATGGATGAGAGCGGATCGCTCAAGGTCCTTTACAGTATAAAAGTATGCATTTCCTTAACTATCATATTTAAGTTTGGCGCATCCAATGTTCAAAAGTTTTCAAACAATTTATCATGTGCTCAAAATGTGTCACGCTTGCCCCACACTCGCTTGATGTTGGTGATGCTCTTGCATCAGGAAAGAATCTAGGGGGGAAGGTCAAAGAAATCGATCGCAACCTTCCCTTCAAGGGAATGAACAAATAAGTGCATACAAGTGCCATTGTCATTGGCTCCTATGTTGTGACAGGAATTAGAAAATGCCACCAAGTGTTCATTCGTAGTGACCGTTTTATTCCCTAAAAACCTAGGGAAATGCTCTTTTAATTTAGCAAGTGGATGAGTAGTAGGTGTTAGGTTAAGAGGGGAGGAAACATGCCATGGAGTATTTGTAGCATCTTCTTCAAACTAGAAAATCCCATACTTTTTTATGACTTTGGCGGGGTTTGTGGTAGATTGGATAGGGACTTTATGACTATACAAGATACCAATCACTGACAAGGCTGAAGGTTGAGATGAAGAAGCACCTCCAGTGCCACCAGAACCACCACTAGATTCCATCATGTGAACGATAGGTAAGGGAGAGAAAAATGAACCGGTTGAATCAAACAAAGTTCTCCATAGATTACTTTGTTGGACTGACAATACAACATTTCTTCTTCCTATTTCAGCAATAGGATTAATCTTGGGTGATAAACCTCTTCTTCTCCTAGAAATATGAGGGTTTAAGGACATGAAAACAAGGTCAAAACTGCGGGAAAAATAAAGCTATAGCTTATTCCTAGGTTGTCTTTGCCTAGCTTCCCAACGTTCTTGGACACTTATGTCTTGTTCAATGGATTCCCATGAGCGTTCAAGCTCAACCCAGCTATTAGCGGTCTCTAAGATGGTATTAAACAAGTTTAAAGCAATGTTGGTCTTATCTTTAAGGCCAGGCTCAATTTGCAATAGGTACAATCAGGAAGAAAAAAAATAGTCAAAGAATCAAAAGCAACAATAAAAATATATTCAATGTAAATCAAGCATATAATCAACCAGAGAGATATTGAAGATCTCCCCGATATGGTCTCCAAATAAATGTTGAGGAAAATATATGAAATTATCTTACTCAAGCATTTTCGAATCTTGCTTGGCTAAGGCAAGATAGCCGGGAATGTTGCCCTATGTTTATAGCATCAAAAAGTGTTTCCCAATCCACAAGTATTAATTACAAGAGCTTAGGATGATTTTTTTTAATAAAAGATTGTTGCAAAATATAACATTTTTATACAATTTTTTGAATATATCAGATTGCAAAAGTAAATGTGGAGATCAAAAGAAAAAATACCAAGTCACATATTAACACAGATGAGACAGAATAGAAATCTCTTTATTTCATTCCAAGAAATCAAAAGAATCGTTCTCTTTACAAAATACCTGTGGGGGTATGGACCAAGGTCAAACTTAGATATCCCCGATGAAAACCATACAAAAGGACTCTAACAAGAAGTAAAAACTGAACTTTAAAATCTGGATCAGCTTGCCATAGACTGCTACCCACTTGACTCTGTACAATATCCTTTATCATTCATGAAATTTAATTCATAAATAGACAAGTCTACACAGACTATCAAATATAGATCAACACCTCTGAAATAGACATCTGAATGATATGGTTCAGCTTTGAACCTTGTTGTCTACAATAGGACCCTGTTTTCATAAAAGAGAATTAGGCCTTTTAATGAATTGAAGAATGAATGAAAACTGAACTATCTCAAAAAAACTCAAGAGCAAACCTTAGTATGCTTTCTCCTTCTATTCTCCCCTTGTTCTTCCTTCTCATTTGGCTTTTATGCATTCCAAATTAGTTGAAGTAGTTCAACTACCTCATTTAGTCAAGTTAACTAAAACTCAACTAACTTTTAGTTTAGGGGAAGAATTAATAATAATAATAATAAAGGGTCTATTATTAAATAATAACTATTAGGCGGGACACCTTGTGACTCCCTTTAATTTATTAACAAAAATAAACATAATCGACAATCAATCAAACACATCCCTCCTTGTGGCTCCCATAATCATTTCCACAGTTTGAAATTTAAATATCAATGATATTTAAAATTATATCAACATGTAAATATCCACAATATCCAAAAATAGTTTCTTGCCCAAAACTTTCAACAGTCCATTGTCCTCAATAAATCAATAATAAAACATAATCAAATACTGTATTTTCCACTTTGAGAGGCAATTTTTCCTTTGTTGCTGCTATCCCCTTTTGAATTCCCTGAATTAGTCTTAGGTTGTGTAGAACCTTGAGGCTTGATCTCACCGATGACATGGGAATAGTCATCTCTTAATTGCATATGGGATGATACTAACTTGGTTGAGGCACTTGAAGGAGAGGAGGGGGCAGCAACATCTTTTCCTTTGTCATGCATATGGTGGGCTTTGGTTTTGAGTCTTTTTCTTGCGTGGGAGAACTATACATGTGAGTGTGCATGGGAAATCTGAAAATTTGGGTTAACAAGTGGAGGAGGGGGAGGTAAAGACAAATTTGGCCAGCCACAATGGTGGGAGACTACTGGGAGAAAAATTTCCTGCCATCTGTCATTCTCGGGAACTTCAGGTTGCAAAGATACATGAGGGGGTATAGGGATACCAGGAACATGTTGGGGCTAGAAGGGAGGCCTCTCTGGCCTAGGATCGACTATCCCTTGTCCAATCCAATTGAAAAATCCATCTTGAAAGAACTAGTTTAATTATTGAGGATCGGCATCGAAATGTATTGAGAATCTTGGCCTTCTAGGCCCTTTGTTCCAGTTTCCTATGCCCCTATTATTTCGGCCATGAATTCCTCTGTTGAAGAAGCTCATCCTGTATGCAGCAATTATTAGCAACTATATCTTCAACAGACCATACATGGCATTCTCTTAATATGAAACAAAGTTTGTCTCAGCAATCACATCAGACCCATGCAATCTAATCCATAAATTTATTTAATAATTGTCAAATGAGAAGGGGGTGAAATAGGGTTCAGGAATATCTGAGGGGATTGTATTGAGCGAAAAAGTGATATCATGACCAGGAGTAAGAACATGATTACTGCTCGAAAATTCATTAAACAAATGACTGTGCAACAATACCCAAACATATCAGTTGTCATCTATCTCTGTGTTAATTTTTTATCACCGTCATATAGAGTTTTAATTTAATTTTAGTGAACAGGGCATGCAAAATGAATTTGGGATCGTGAGGGGATTTATAATGAGCGAAGAAGTGAGAAAATGAGAGGGAATTAAATGAATATTGTTCATAAAATAGATTAAATTAATCAACTATCATAACTTTGTTTCAAATTTAATCCAAAAAGCATCCACTTCCAAGACTCAGGGCTTAGACAAAAGAAACACAAGACTGTAGATTGACGCATTGCAACTTGGGTAAAGATTACAACAACGACCGAGAGGGAAACGAGTTGGTAGCCATCGAAATACAAATTGGGGGTTAAAACCCTTCAACCATAAAACATAGAGCTCATTGCACCATTGTCACCATTATTTCACAGAGAACCATCATAAAAAATCAAGATGGCCAATAAATAACCAATGTGCACTCGTTACTTCGCTTGCAAATGCCAATATTTCATAGTAATCATAGAGAACCCGGAACCCCCGGATGGGGTGACACGAGGCTCTACAGTGACAGTTGGAATAGCACTCAGCCCAAGCATAAATGTTGATGGCCGCCACCCACAAGTTTGCATTAACGATGGGGGACGGCCATAGCTGCAGCCATACGACAGAGGGACTCCTCCCTCGCGTGACCATTTACGCCCACAGCGCACTCAGCATGGAAGGGGTTAAATGCGGACACGTGACCTCAGCTTCTAGTTATTTGCTTTCTTATGTGCCCAGACAGAGAGGGATTGCTCCTGCTTCGGCTCTGCTTTTCTCTTGGATGCTCTGGTGCAGTCCTTCACTCCCCTCGTCCTGGCTCACTACATTTTCGTTGCATCTTGGTAAGGATTGTTCGGGTATTTTGTCTCTGTGTGTGCCGAGACAGAGTCGATATGCTAGTGCCCTACACCTGCAACTACTCTCATTCTGGCCCATCATCTTATCACTGTAACCGCTCTGTTCTTTCACTCATCCCCCGGATATTATGCCTAGAAAAAGAGGCAAGCCTCGCCGTGAAGCAGCCTGGAATGCCCATAAGGTGCAGTGGTGACGGAAAGAGCAACTGGAACGCGCCCTGGCACTAGCGACCTCCATACTTCAAAAGAAATCTCGGGCTGAGAAATTGGTGCTGCTCGCCACCATTACTGAGTCGAGAGCTGGTTGTAGTCGAGATGCCACGACAATTACACCGGGAGACCGGCAGGAGGCTGGGACTGAGGAAGAGTTTCCCACCTGCATCGTGGTGGAAGACCCGTTCATAGAGGACCTGTCAATTGCAGAGAAACCCCACACCGTTAAGGCGACTCATCGGGAGGAACACAGACCCAATTTGGCACTGGAAGACGATATCCCCGGCTGCATTGTAGAAGAAATCCCCTGGCCAGGCGACAACAATCCCACCAGCCATGACATGCAAGTTACTGGAGCAGAGACGAAGGGTGCAGAGGTTGACGTGGAGTAGAGGGAGTTCGACGCTGGTTTTGGAGCGGCGGTGGACTCGAGGAATGTTCCCCTCAGCGATGTGGGTGGCAGCATGCATGGCTCTCTCCTCCATGCAGAGCACCTGGCTCTGGTGTTCGACCTTCGTGGCCACATGTCTGACCTAGAACATAGGGCCCTTCTCATGGGCCAGTGCATGGACTTGCTACTCAATGCTTTTTCCAATGCTCCAGCTCAGTGGAAGTGCCCCCTCTGCGCGCAGGCATTTGCCATCCCGGCTAGGTCCACGTGGTAGACTGGCGAGGATGAAAAGTCATCAAGTACCTAGGTTTTTATGCTCTCTTGGTTCCTAGTCTTATTGTGTTACCATTTTATGTGCATTTGGACTATAGACATCTGTCTTGGTTTCCTCCGGGCAGGACAGATGCTACTCTACTTCCTGTTTTATCATGCTACTACTATTTTTCTCTCCACCTATGCTGGTTTCCGATAATCGGCAGCATTTTTGGTGACATCAGACCTATACTATTGTATATTTTGTCAAAGTTTTTTGTTAATCTAATATAGCAGGCTCCACTTTTTTATTTAAAAAAAAAAAATAGAGAACCCGGAACACAATATTTACACACAGTCAAAAACTCAAGAAAACACATAACCCATGCATTCCTGAGCCACCATTTGATTCATAATACAAAGAGTCCATCATGGATGGAAAGCTAAGAACCATACATGTGAGAAAATCACTTCAATGACGAAATGATTGAGTTTTCCCCTTCCAATTCTGAAAATGTGGAGCTTTCACAACCAACAAAGCAACAATGATCAGGTGACTGGCACAAGGGAGGTTTGGAGTGGCGTGCAGTGAATGTGTGTTGCTTCCTTACCTAGCCTTATTCAATTCCATGTATGAGCCATCCCACTAACATAACATCCACCATTAACATCAAACCATATCCAATGATTAATTCAATGCAATATCCATCGTAAAGATTTGATACCATACCAATTGCAAAGTGCGCCACCCGAGATATATCATATCTATACGTTAACCTCTTTCCATAACTCCATACGATAATCACATATCAACGTTACTATGTGTGCCTCCATTCAATTCTTTAATAAAAATTTCATAATTCTTAAACCAACACACATAGCATAATAGATAGGTCAACCATTTCACAAAGGTTTATTTCCATAGTTTTAGAACTTTTCTATAGTTTTAGAACTTTTGCATAGTTTTTTTTGTTTTTTTTTTATCAAGCTCCCATTTATTATCTTTTGCATAATCGTATATGGATAAGTAATCATTGTATGAATTAGTAATCAAGGTTATCACATACATAACAAAGCACCCGTAAACAACATGATCCTCATACTCATGGAATTGTTCTGTGTCGCAAGTAAATACCAACAACATTTAACAATAATGCATCAACCACCCATTTATCACATCAAATGAAACCAATATTGTATCATCAATTGCATAGGACTATGTAGAAAACATCATAACAATAGCAACATATGAGAGTAACTTGTCTATCCTTGCTCCTCTAGTCTACAAGGGGGGTCCCACCTACTAGTATTATATTATTATCATAATTAAATAATAGCGCTTTAGCAATACTTTGCGGGTGGAATTCATTGTTGTGATTTTAATCATCAAAACCACTTTGAACTCTCTATGAGTTCTCTTGCTATCTGCATAGCTCTTTTGTTTGTCTTGAGCTACCTTTAGATTATGCCTTATCTTAATCATTATTTGTTCCATTTCCTTCAGTAACTCTGGTCCAAGCATGATTCTATCTACTAGACTATCCCAATTGATTGGAACTCTTCACTTTCTACCATACAGAACCTCAAACTGGCTCATCTTTAATGATTCATGATAACCATTGTTATAGAAAAACTGGTAGATACTCTTCCCACTGCTTGGGTTGATGCATAACATGCATCCTTAACATATTCTCTAGAACTATATTCACTCTTTTGGTCTAACCATCTATTTGAGGATTGTTGTGCCTCTTTTGTCACCTGAATGAGAAAAATAGAGGTTCTTACAAGCTTAGTTGGGTCATCTAAGCAAGACAGCAGTGAAGGAAAGGGTTAGAAAAATAAACATAAAAGACTAAGCTAAGAATTAAACTAAGAGAGGAAAGAACAACTAAACTATTGAGCATAAGGACATAATAACATGAAACAAACAAGACTCATGTCACCAATGGAGGGCTCTTGGACCCCCACAATTGAGCTCTTCTTACAACTTTGAAACTTGAAAGAAATGGTGAAAGAATCCCAAGATAACCCAGTCAAAAGGTGATGTGGATTGCCCAAATGGAATGGTGCTAGTATTCTCTTGATGAGAAAAGAGGATTCCCCAAGAGAATAGCAGCAGCATAACCTTGCAAATGAATTCCTTGAAAATGTAGTGCACCCATGGCCTTGTTTTATAGCACCACTTTGAGGTATTGTGCAACCAGCTTTTAGTGTGAAAAGGGGTTGTTTAGGGCACCTTTAGATCTTTGACCAGCCACCCAGCTGGATCCAGTCAAGATTTGGATGTCAAATCAACTTTGAAGCTGAACCAGAAATGGGTGGGAGGCCGACCAACCTCATAAATGAGTCTTTCTCATGTGTGCGCAGCTTTTAGCATCCATAGTCGCACATGATGCGCATGTGCACTTTTCCTGCATTTCTGGATGGCGCATGTGTGTGCGTGCCCTGTGTATTCATAGTGCATCCTGATTTTATAACTGGTTGTATAGTTTTGGACCTTTTGGAAATATTTTTTTGGTAATTTTGGTCCATGGGTGGACTCATAGTTGTTTGAAGATGCTGGATTCCTATAACCGTTTGCGTACAAAATTTTAGTGATAACATATGCCCCCTGATGGATGAGGTTAGGAGCATACGGATAGTTGAAACTCATCAATGTTTCTTCTACTGAGAGTATCGTTGTAAGAAAGAGTGATAGTGAGAGTATCAAGAGTGACCCGTTGGAGGGAGAAGGGAACCTGTAGGACCCAACCTTTCGCAAGGTGTGTAAAATAAATTGTATACAAATGAGGCGGGCATGCCCCATGCTCATGTCATGTAACTCAAAAAAGGGTGTTGTACAGTAATTGAAACATGTGTTGATGTAGACAACTGCAGCGCCCTCGAGGGTGGTTTTGATAAAGGCAGAGTGCAATTTTGATGAGGAACATACTCTTAACAGTAGGCAATGACACTTGTAAGAAGTATCACAGATTCTGTGGGCATTGATAGCCCATCCAAGTTCAGAGGTCTTCGGAAAATATAAGAAACAACTGCAATAGGCGCAAAGTAAGACCCACCGTAACATGAGAAAGTGTTGAAATTGAATGTTATGGGGGTCAACGATAGCAGGGAGCAATTATGGGTCTCCCTATGTCATCCGAGACTTCTCATTGGAAAGGTAATGAGAGTCAAGATACTGTCACCCTTCTAGAAACTGTGTTGATGTCGATAAAAAAGGGAGACGTGACTCCAAGAAGCAAAGGGCTTCGTGAAATCTACTAGGTGAGGTCAGGGACTGAGGAGGTACATGGACAAAGTCTAGGTGTGTGGATACTCAAGACTACCCTTGGTTGGGGATATATGCGAAGTATAAGTGGATGCAACCATTTTTAATGAGGTCAAGTGTCAGGGGGGACAACGAGACGTGGGATAAGTTATGCTAGAGGTGGGACAAAGTGAACAAACTAAGAGAGCAAAGGTACGTGGCCTGTAGGATACTTGGAGTGTATGGACGATGTCAACGGGAGTAGATGATAAGGAGTGCCCCAGCCAAGGGCGACGTGGGTTGCATTTTCCAGGAAGGTCGCCAAAGGTGACGACAAAAAGCTATGTAAAATGATGGAAACAATGGATTAATTACAAAAAGAATTAAAAAATTAGTGGGGATAATACTACAGATAGAGAAATGGGTGCCCCAGTGTAGGATGGCTTGGCCTGGGGATGGCACAAGTTGGTGGAAAAAACAAGTGGAGGGTTGGGGCCCCATAGGTTGGTTTCTATAGTAGGGAAATGTATGGAGGGCAATCTGAGGATGGGTAGACTGATCATGGGTGAAATGGAGGGTAAATGATGCTACGGGAGTGCAGTCAAAAGAATCTGTGAGGAAGTGCCTTGGGAGTCCATTGGGTAGGCTAGAAAAATGAGGATAAGGAATATGTGGTTGATTCACGACATGATGTAAGACTATCGGGACTCCCATCCCTAAAGGTTGAAAACAGCATGAGTGTCGAAGTTCCAAGAGGGGATATAAATGGGACAACTCATGCGGGGAAGAGTGCTACCGGGTGACAGTACCCAAAATGCAGTGGAGGTGGTGGTACTGCAGAGCCGGATATGGGGACCCTAAAGGCAAATTTCAAAGGGTGTGACTGGAGATGCAATTGAGATTCAGAGGGAATGATTACATGCCAGTGTTGATTATATACCTGAAGGGGTTGCACTGGTGTATGATGACCAAGTACCTACACACATGAAAACCAAATACCCGACGTGAACTGGATTATGTGATTGCAGGTGATCATTTTAGACAATGTCGGTTCACTGGAGAGAGAGGGATTGGTCACAGCTCAGGGAGGTTGTGGCCATTGAGGAGCCGGTGGTTCATGACACTTTGGCAGCTTGTGGGCTACTAAAGTTCTTTGAGTGCCCCTTGATATGGGCCCAGGAGTACCTCCTTCAACTCTTGATCCGGATGTGGAGTCTGGATCTGCATTGTTTTATGGTGCGGGGTGAGCAGCTAGCCTTCACTGCAGTGGAGGATGTGTATTTTCTGACTGGGCTCCCTTTTCAGGGAACGCCCTTACTGATGGAGCCCATATTACCTGGGGATGGGCAGTTGTTGGTGGGGTGTCCGTCCTTCTCACAAAGCGCACAAGGAGGTTGGACGCATGGGGGAAGTGGAGTTGTGGGATCCTTATTCTTTGGCCTACCCCCAACTATGGCAGGGAGTTTAGTGAGTGGGGGTGTAGGGGGTATGGTGGGAGTGAGTATGGGAATCTGCATCAAGATTCCTTCTATTTGGGGAGGGAGGGATGCTTGAGGAACCATCTCTGGTGGATGTAAATACCAAACTGGGATTTCCAGCACCATATTAGGGAGGGTAAGCATTGCAGCTACTTGGAAAGCTTGTACGCCTGGTGGAGGGTAAAAGAAGGGGATTTGAGTGATGGCTTGGGGAACTGTCTCCCAAACTGGGATATGGCCTTGGGGTGAGGTGAAATCATGAACTAGTGGAGTTGACAAGTTTGAAGGAGGCTCATGAGGGAGTAGCTCTATGACTAGTGGGATGTCAGATATGAGAGAAGCCTCACTGGGAGGAAGGGTATCCTCAATGTCATTTCTTTTGGATGAGATGACACATACCTAATTGGAAGGATGAATGAGCGGTGGTGCACCANAAGTTCCTAACAAGGATGGGTCTTTGAAAATTTTGGGCCCCATTTCGATGAGTGGGTACGCCTCATGATTAGTATGGATGAAAGGGAGAATGTTATCGATGTTGGCAGAAGGGTTAGGCTCGTAATGTGAAACTTGATCAATGGTAATGATTTTCCCCTTATGGGGGAACATCATGGTTCGAAAGACGGAAGAGGCAATTTCCTTTATAGCGTACATGTAGCTATGACCAAACAAAATATTGTAATCGAGTGGGGCATTGATAACCTCAATGTCGATGAGAATGGTCTTGCCCCCGAGTTCGACAGGGACATTTTGGAAGATCCCTTCGGGAGAAGATGGTCATCCATCATAAGCTCTTAAGATAATGGCAGATGGTATGAGTTCGAGGGAACCAAGTTTCTACCATACCATCTTGGAAATGATGCATGTGGACACGCCTTCATCAATGATGCACCGATGAACTGTAATGTTCTGAATTTTCACTGGGATTTGAAAAGTGATGAGAGTGGGGAGACGAGGCTCTGTGCTATCGAGATCAAATGTGATGAGTTGAGTATCTGCAGGGTTGACTGCCCTCAAGGTAGAAATTAATGATTTCTACTGAGTGGGACAATTTTGAAGTACTTCTAAGACTGACATTGCAGCCGGGGACTGTGCTTAGTCATCGACCAAACTGTAATTATGAGCCGCCCTAGCCTACGGGTTGTGAACATTTCTGTGCAATGGGATGCGAGGGATGTGAAGAGGTGTTTCTGTGTTAGGGCGAGGAATCATCAATGAGGGTCTAGTTGGTTCTAGGATTGTTTCTGGGGGAATGGGAAGAGACTTAGCGGGTGCAGGGTATTGATGACTACATTTATGTAGAAGGACTTCTTCCTCACTAGTGAGGAGGATAGTATGATCTACAGGATTGCTCGGGTTGAGATATTGTCCCAACTGTGGTGGGGTAGGTTGCATGTCTTGTTGGGTGTTCATCACTCCTTGGTGTGGAATGGGGTTCTGCAGCACAGCTGGGTTGGTTGTTGTACATATTGTTGTGGGGCCTGCTAAGGGGCAGACGGTGCTGGAGGATGTGGTCGATTTACTGAGTCTTCCATCAGTTTAAAATCAGCGATTTGGGGGAAATGATGAGTATAATGACCGAACTCACCACAAAGGGCACAAGGGAAGTTGGTTCGAAGGTTATTGTTACTTTTCCCTTGACGCCTATTGTTGTTTCCCCCCTGGGGGTTCTACATCCCTTGGTTCTGGTTGCCCCCAGTAGATTGGTTCTATTGGGGGTGATTTCCGCCTTGGCCTGGGTTGTTATTGTTCCATTTTTTTCCTTTCTTTTTGGCATTATTCGACTGATGGGTTGGATTCTCCATATTCAACTATTCAAAATTTTGATATTGTTGAATGGGAGAGGGTTGAACAAAATTAACCCCAGCGTGAGGGTGTCCTTGTGGTGGAGCTATGGCCTGTGGAAGGCCAAAAAATGGAAAGTATGGATTATTTTGTGGTAATGATCTGTAAGGTACATAGGAAGGCGTCGCGCTTTCGCTAGTACTTAGAGTATAAGCTAAGGTAGAGGGAGTACCAGAACTTATTTGGATAGGTGGGCATATTGTGGGTGTTAACAGTGGCCCACTGATGGGTGGAGGAAGGGCAACAGGGTATGGTTGTTGATAAGGGAGTGGAGGATAATAAGGGTTTCCTCCATATACTGGCGGATATTGAGGTGTGCCATACATTGGTGGTTGTTGGGGTTGTGGTGCATGGTGCGTGGTGTTACCAATCAATCTGTCTGCTGAGTGACACATCTCAGGTTTATCTTGGCCAAATGGCATGGGTTTTGGGAGATCAGGAAGTACTATGTACAAGTACCCTGATTGTGAATAGATGAGGTCATATTGTTGAGCCTTACTGATGGCTTCTTCTTCTTATTAAGGGAAGGTGGAAGCTACATATTTACTGAGGAGAGAGACAAGTGATCTGAGAAACCAATCAAGACATTGTTGTTTGGTGGTTTCTTCTTTGCACAAACTACGTCATCGATGCCACTCGTGAATGTGATCAGCGATACGTGTGGCTGAGGTTTGTTTAAAATTAGAGAGTAGTTCAAGACCATTGTCATGGCGGATTGGTAATTGGAAGAAGGTCAAAAATGCTTTGACCAAGGACTCGAAAGTCACATGGGATCCCGATTTTTCATCTACGTACCATTTGGCTAATGGGCCAGTGAGTGTGCATTGAAATAATCATAGTCGGATGGAATAATCTGGAAGAGCACCATAAGTGGAAAGTCATGACATGGTTGGCAGGGTCATCTCCTGTCTTTCCTTCAAACTTGGGGATATCTAAAGGTAGTTTCGTAGGCATTGCAGGCCATGTGGGGTCATGCAATATAGGATCATTTGTGAGTTTGTTTAGATATGGTATGTTGAGAGAGGCCAAGTATGGCATCTGGAGTGGTGGTGGAGGATTAGTTCCAGCCATGGTGTGAGTGGTTTGTGAACCTGACCCTTGGGGGGGACTAGGTGGGTTTGTACCTCCCTCTTGAGAGGAAGTTGGCCCCCTGCTTCCGTGTAAAGGAGAGCGAGTGGACGGTGGACCTTTGGAATTGGACCCAAGTAAGGTGGAACCAAGCAAAGTTGATCCTAAGACAGTGGCACTCACCAAAGTGTGAGAATGTGGAGCCGATGAGTTGGAAAGACTAGGAACTCCCCCTAGAATAGGAGGGAGGTTAAGCAAGTGTCTGGAACAACGGAGGTTCTGTGGGTCCCCTATGATGTCCAACTAGCTAAGTAGATGTGTGCGAATGGTGGTGAGAGTAATAAATAAACAAGAGCCTTTGTTGCAATTATTGAACTTTACATGATATATATCTAAATCAAATGTAATCAGAAGTGCATCATACATAAAGTGTTTTGATTAAACAAACATATATGTGGATAGGTGGGATTTTTCCACGTGGGGGATCAAAGAAAACAAATTCTCGTGTCCTAAAAGACGTAACGTCCTTCTTCTCAAATAGCACTGGACCTTCCAATAGTACTCAACAGTGGGGTATGAAGTCACCAGAAGAGAAACTAGTGAAGGATGAAGCAAATAGTTATAATGAGGGGTAGAGGGAGCATATCCCGAAAGAACTGGCGATATTTCCCAATAGCCACACAAAATTCGATCAAGGTGCAATTGCAGCCCACAATTGCCACCTGGGTAGGTGTCCTAAAATTTGGTCACTAGGTACCTCGATCAAAGTGCGGCATTTAGATTTTCGGCCTAAGAAATGGGTCACGGGCTGGATCCCGTCCAAGAGGTGGATACCTCAAGGGGGGTTACACAGAACAATCGGACCTCGGCCTTCAACCCTTCACAGGTATCTCCCTGCCTTATGGTGTTAGGAACACTTGACTTGGAGGATTTAAAGTTCCCTATTTAACAACTTCTATTGTTTTGAAAATGTGAGAACTAGATAACGAGGAGTTATTTGGATGCCTATCCCCGAAATCCTACCTAGACTAAAAGATTTCTTTTGGCACCTCCTATGGAGGAAAACATAGTGAGTTTTTAAGAAAAAATTTAGATGTGGTTGTTTGAGAGATTGGAGGTGTGAGCCAATCTCGTTGAAATTAAGTGGGAGTGGATAGTTTTGTCAAGAAAAGGGTGGGGTGTTTCGGAATCCCTTTGGAAGAAACTTACATCAACTTCCACATTTCGAGATGAAAACTATGTGAGTGAGAAGTGACTTTTGTGTGTGAATGAGTGAAAGTGTGCCAATTTTTTAATGAATTAGGTGTCACCTTGTTGCATGTGGACTTCACTTGGTCCTTACAAGTCTTTGATTACCTATTTAACTAAATGTCATTGGTACAACCTTGCAGAATTCAAAAGTCCCTAGGAAGCTAGCATGTGGACATGTGGGTCCTTTACTATTCCTTTAACTCCCTAATGTGATTGGATCTAAGAAAGCTTTCAAACTATCCTATATTGTGATCATGTGGGCATGTATGGGCCCGTTACAAAACCTTTAAACTTCCCTAGTGATTTAATCTAAGAAATTAAATTTCAACACTATCCTATCTTTGTAGCATGTGGGCATGTATGGGCCCATTACAATCTTGA
>SNQJ01S0143558.1:0-14829 GCA_010110895.2 Picea sitchensis
AACACTCTAATGCAATACTAAAGTCATGTCATGCAATACTAAAGTCATATCACTCATGTTCCCCTTGTGACCATCACTCCCCCTGGTACCATGCCTATGTGTTCTGCATCTGATAAATCTCTCCCCCTTTGTCATCAATGACAAAGGTATCTTTCCATCTGGGGCTTCTCCCCTTCACTGAACTATCCTTGGGGATACTCCCCCTGACTGAACTCTTCCTGAAACTGATCTTCCAACTTGAACTGTCGTCTTTATGGTGCTTCCTCGTGTAGATCTAAGACATATAAGATAAGAATTCAAAAGCATTCATTTTGGAGTAGAAATTATTCCGCGTTTCTGGAGAAAACACTCAAAGGCTTCTTGTGGAAGCAGTTTTGTAAATATGTCTACCACTTATTCTTTTGTGCCCACATATTCAACTTTGATGTTCTTATCTACAACATTTTCCCGTATAAAGTAATACTTGATTGGAATGTGATTCTTCTTGGAGTGAATCATTGGGTTCTTTGAGATACTGATGGTTCTTGTATTATCAAAATCGATTGTAATGGGATCATCATACTCAGCCTAAATATATTTCAGAGTTTGTTTCATCCATAGAACATGTGTACAACATGATGTTGTTGCAATATATGCTACCTCAGCTGTAGATAAGGATACTAATGATTGTTTCTTTCTTAGCTGTGATACTAAACACTCACCTAAGTAGAATGTTGTTCCACTGGTGCTTCATAATTCATTAATGAAACCTACCCAATTTGCATCTATGTAGGAAATAAGTGATAGATCATTTTCTTTTGGATACCATAATCAAAACTCTTATGTTCCTTCGAGATATCTAAAAATTCTTTCCACTGCTACAACATGTGTTTCCTTTGGTGTTGCTTGAAATTGTGCCACCTGTCCAACTACCTACATTACATTTGGTTTGGATGTTGTCACATAGATTAAGATTTCAATCATTGACTTGTATTTCCTCTGGTCTATAGACTTTGAATCATCATCTTTGCTCAACTTGCAACTAGCTTGCATAGGAGTGTTAACTAGTTTGCAATCTTCCATTCCGAACCTCTTTAGCATTTCTCTGATATACTTAGTTTGAGAAATAAAAATTCCTTGGTTGCTTTGACATATCTGAAGACCCAGAAAGAAGGATAGTTCTCCGAGTAATGACATTTCAAATTCATTATACATATCATTTGCAAATGTCTAGCTTAACCTGTCATCATTGTTTCCAAAAATAAAATAAAATGTTATCTTGAGTTACCTTGATGTAGAGGTTGTTGCCTGCACTTCCTTTTCTAAACCCTGCCTATTGTAGATATTTATCCAGTCTACAGTACCATGCTCTAGGATCCTATTTTACACCATGCAAGGCCTTCTTCAATTTGCACATGTAATATGCATTCTCTGATAATTGAAATCCTTCTGGTTGTTCGATGTAGACTTCTTCTTCAAGTTCCCCATTCAGAAAATTGGATTTCACATCCCTTTGATACACTTTAATATTCTTAGAGCATGCATAAGCTAAAAGAAATCGGATTGATTCCATTCTATAAACTAGGGAAAATGTCTCTTCAAAGTCGATTCCTTCAACCTGTGTGTATCATTTACATGCCAATCTAGCTTTGTTCCTGGTAACCTAAACATCTTCATTCAATTTATTTATGAATACCCACTTTGTGCCAATCAAATTCTTATTATTTGGTCTTGGAACCAATTCCCAAGTGTCATTCTTCTCTATTTGATCCAATTCTTCATCCATGTCCTTATTCCATAATTACTCCTTGATGGTCTCTTCAAAACTGTTTGGTTCAATAGTAGATGAGAGTTCTAGGTGCATTTTTTTGGGTGAATGGATTCTTCTTCTAGTCTCAACTCCTACATCTTTGTTTCTGATAATCCGATCTGAATGATGTTTCTTGTATACTCATTTACTAGGTGTCTTTGGAGGCACTTGATGAAATTTCTCTTCTACTTCTATTTGATCTTCTTCATCTTCCCCTTCTACTTCTTCTTCATCTTTTGTTTCTTCTTCGTAAAGTTGTTCCATTGAATCATTTTCTTCTTCCTTTAATTCTCGTCTACATGTTTCATCAATTGTTACATTGATGTTTTCCACAACTTTGCTCAACCTCGGATTTTAACACTTGTATGCTTTCCTTGTACTTGAGTAGCCAACAAGTACTCATTTGTCCACACAAGAGTCAAACTTTTTCATTCTGCCATCTTCTCTTTTGATGTAGCATTTTCTTCCAAATACTCTGAAGTGTTTCACATTTGTTGGTCTTCCTTTCCATAGCTCGTAGGGGTTTTTTTCATTGTTTTTTATGGGAATTACTATGTTTTGAATGTGAACTGTTGTATGCATTTCATGTGTCCAAAATATATCTATCATTTTGGAATCCATTAGCATTGTTCGAGCCATTTCTTGTATTGTCATGTTCTTTCTTTCAACAACTCCATTTTGTTGAAGTGTCCTAGCAACGAAGAATTGCCTTTTTATTCCATGCCTGTTGTAGTAGTCCATAAATTCCTTTGAAGTAAACTCTCCTCCATTATCAGATCTCAAAAAATTGATTTTTGAATCCATTTCATTTTCAACCATTTCCTTGTAAACCTTGAAGTTTTAAAAATCTTCTGACTTAGTCCTGAAAAAACAAACTGCATTCATTCTTGTATAATCATCAACTAATAAAATAATTTTATTTCTCACCTTTTCAACCCTTTGTTGTAGTTGGTCCAACTAGATCAGTATGCACAATTTCCAATGGTCTTGTCATTGAATATTCCTTTGATGTAAACATGGTCTTTGTTTTCTTTCCTTGTTGACAATGTTTGCATAAAGTGTTGGTTGGTTTCGTAAACTGGGGAATTTCTCTAACTTCTTCCTTTTTGTTGACTTTTACAAGGTTATAAAAGTGTATGTGACCCATTATAATGTGTCATAACCAACTTTCATCTTCCTTTCCTAGACAACACTTTTCATTTCCAATTTCACTTAATACATATATGTTGCTTGAATTTCTTGCAGCTGTTGCAATCAATTTTCCTGAACCTTATTTTCTTATCTCTCACTTTTGTGAATCTAAAATAACTTTATGACATTGGTCACACATTTGACTCACACTTAGAATATTATATTTCATATCTTCTACTAGTAAAACATTTTATGCCTTAGTATTCATGTTTCCAATTCTGACTGTGTCTTTTCCAATGATTTTAGTTGAATCATCATTTCCAAAGGAGACTGATCCATCCCTTTCATTTATTAATGTAAGAAACTTGTATTTATCACTTGTCATGTGTTTTGAATAGCCATTGTCAATGTACCAACCACATTTCTTCTTCTTATATTGTAGAGCGAGTGTGCATTCGTCATTGCTATATTGATTCTTCTCTCTTATCCATGTTCTCTTCTAAGGTTCATGTCTGTGATCATTATTGTTCTGTTGTGGTTCTCTAGGAGGAACTATCATTATGAAATATTTGGCCTTGTGTCCAAAGTTGTTAAACTTGTATCATTCCACTTCAGTGCTCAATGATTCAAACTTGTTGTAACTTCTTCATTGTTTTTCACTAGGCCTTCTTGGATAACCCTTTTTTGTATGAATTTCAAAGTTGTTTATGTTCTTGTTGTTAGCTCTGCAATTCATAGCTTTATGTCCAAAATTATATCATGCATTAAATAAACCAAAAAATATAGTTTGATACTTGGGAGTTGAAGATATTCTGAAAGGAGTTGCTCTTATGAATCCTTCTTCTTCCTAAGGCCTATCTATTTATATTGGTCGTTGATTCTAAAATCTGAATCTTCACGGTGGAGGAGTGTCCATGCAATCTTCCTTGTAGGTCTTCCTATCCCATTTGATTTTTTTTTCATAGATTTTTGGATATGTTTCTTGTTCTATTGTTTTGGAGCTTGATCCCTCTTCTATATGATTATATCCAAGTCTGAACTTGTCATGATGAGGCTTTTGACTACTGATATTGTTATCCAAAACTTTTGGGTTGTTCTACATGTTTTTCTCTTGAAGATCCTTTCTTAATGTGACAATCTCTACTTCCAAATTTCCAATGATCTTGTCTCTTTATTCTAGTTGTTCTTTGAGTGCTTCTTCAATTATTTTATCTTATTCTATTTGAACCTTCAAATTTGTGATCATTTTTTCTAGTTCCTAAGTGTCTTTTTTCTTGTCTAGTTTTGCTTGTAGCTTATTGTTTTTATTTTTTTCTCTTCTTATAACTTCTATGGCACACAACAATTCTTATGGTAGTCAACTTATTCCTCTTCGTATTCTTCTTCATTGTCTTCTTTATCATAGTCTTCTACTTCCATGAATAAAACTCTTTTTGTTTCACTGTCACTGACTTCACCTTTGATGAGGAGATGTCTTCTTTGGTGTGTAATATTTTCTTAAAATCATTCTTTGTGGTTCTTTTGCCTTTATATGTTTGTTTTCTATTTGAGTAATCTTCATCATTCCTCTTTTTTTTTTATGAGGCCATTTGTTATCAAAATGACCAATACCATCACAACTAAAAAAAATCAATGGAAACTTACCTCTATATCTGTCGTTGGTTCCGTTGTTCAATATTTTGACAAAGTTGGCCATTTCTTCATCATCTTCTGAAATTTCATTATTGTTGCTCTGTTCTTTTTCCTTTTGATTTGACTTTTTGGATGCTTTGAAATATGCTTATTTTATATCTGAATTTTTCTTTTCAGTTTTCATTTCACATGTTGTGAAGATTCCATGTAGTTCATCCATGCTTATTGAGTCTAGATCTACTCTTTCTTCTAGTGTTGATGTCTTAGGATAAAATCTCATAGGAAGAGATCTTAGTACCTTTTGAAAAATTACAGATTAGTTAATTTCTTCTCTGAATCCTATGATTACATTTATTCTTTCATCAACTCGTAAGAAGTAAGATGCAATATTTTCATCTTCCTTCATCTTTAGATGTCTGAACTGACCTCAGTAAGTTTGAAGTTTTGTTTGTTTGACTTTTGAATCTCCTTCATAAATATTTTGAAGCTTTTTCCAAATGTCTTTAGTGTATTTGCAATGTATAAATTTTGTGTATACTGATTCGCAAATACCATTCAAAAGTCCATTTATGGATTTGGAATTATTTTGATTGATTTTTATTTTACTTTCATTTGTCTATGGAACTATTGGTTCTTTGTATCCATCTACAACTGATTTCCAAATTTCAAATCACTATGTTTGTATATATTTTTTCATCCTTCTGCTCCAAAATGCATACTTATGCCCATCAAACTGCGGTATTCAATTTTTATACATCTTTTTTCTCTCCATGATCTACCTTTCAGTGGTTAAACTGATTTATGAAGGAACATGTTGTGATACCAATTTTTGGATTACTGAGAGGGGGTGTAAATCAGTAATAGATAAATTTAATCAATTTTCACCATAAAATAAAAGTGTTACATCAATGTAGCATTATCATCCATTAGTTGCAGAGTAAATAAAAAATGAAAAAATGAGAAGTCACACATATACACAGTACATCAGGGTTTTATGTGGAAACCCAAAGCGGGAGAAAACCACTGAATGATTTTTCTTATATGTCTTTAAGAATTACATTCATTGGAAGCACCAACTTCCTTTGTTTTCCAGCTGCAACTGGGAGGAGGCTCCAACCCCTTATTTTCTTAGGCTACATCCTGAGGGAAGCTCCAACTCCCCAATTCTCTGGCTACAACCATAAGAATGATACAAACCCCTATGTTCTCTATCTACAACCGAAGGTGGATACAACCACCTCTCCTTGCCCTGTCCAACTACCTTGATGTAAAAGTTGAATGATGAAACCACTTTCACACTATCACTGTGAGATATACTATTGTAAACCTATACCAATCAAACTGTAATCAACCTCTAAAAACCTATACCATAACGTGTGCCAACATGTATTGTACATCAACATGTACCTGAACCTGTACCATAAACAAATTCATCAACCATGCACCAAATCTATAAAAATAGCATGTCACAATAACCTATCCAAACAACCTGTAATCAACTTGTACCATAAACAAGTGCATCAACCATGCACCAACCTATAACTCAACCTGTACCATCAATGAGTGCATCAACCATGCACCAAATATGTACCAATCATACATCAAATACACATAAACTATGATTCATCAAGATGTACCAACATCATCAACCATACACCTCATGTATGTGCTAACTCATATTTGTCTCAACCATGTACCCAACATGTACCTCAACCATATACCAATATAACCATCAAAATTTCTCTATCAATACATCACATTATCCATAACCAAATACCATAAACTATTACAGCAAACCATGTACCACAACCTCACTATTATACAACCTCTATCTGTAACATAGCTCAACCAAAATCCCTCATCAATTTCATCATCCAAATATGATTTGTAACTCTGTAATAGACCTAGTGTATATCATCACACACCTGAAAACCTTCCTTAACTTTAACAACAAGAGACTAGCATTTTATCAAACTTTACTTTAGTCTCACATGACTAATTTTAGATTAGTCAACAGCCCTAACTTGCAATAATCATAAATATGTAATTGTAATGAATATAGATATGAAAAATGGTACACAATGTTCTTCAGTGTCTTTTATGCAACTCCTCCAGATTTCACTACTTGGAACCTCTCAGAAAACGAGTTATGCAAAAATGGCATACCTTGTTGAATTTTGGCTTACTCTAGAGAGCGAACTTATAGAGTGTGCCCCACACGGAATGTTTGTTGTATGGATCTAAAGATTGTACATATAATACTACAGACTGTACTCTAACCAATAAATTTGGTCTTACTAAATTTGGATATGTTATGAAGAAGTTATGGCGTTTTTAACCAAAACACCTGTTTTAGACTAGTTTTAGGACTAGCCACAAACCCTATTTTTCACGACGTGTAACTCCAAAACTAAAAAGACCCACAAGCTTAAATTTGTATCACAGCTACTTGGATATGTTTCCTCAATGGACTCCCAATTTCATGGTATGAATAATTCTAGAAACAAAGTAATTGCGAAAATGGTGAGATGACCTATAAATAACATACCTTAGAAAACATCATCAAAACAATTTATCCTCCCTTGAATTTCGGTCTTCTTTACTTCACCTTCCCTTTGAAATTTGGCTTCGATATCCTTTGGTTACCTCAGTCACTTGTATATATTCAATATGCTCAAGTTTGATTAAAATAAGAGAGCCTTGCCTCTTATTTATACTTTCATGTAGCTTCCTCAAGGGGTTACCTTTTAACCATCTTAACCCACTTTCATTATTTTAGGGTTAACCCACTTCTAACCACTTGTCCACTTAGTAATTTCTCCATTAACTTTATTATTTAAATAATTTATTTTGTATCCTCTTTGACTTATAATACACTCATCACTTCATTTTATTATTTAAATAATTTCTTCTTTGCAAACACTTTGACTACTTTGAACTTTTGGGGCTTCTAGATGACTCATGAGGGTTCTCCAACTTTACATGGCCATAACTCTCTAACCATGAGGATTTATGTGACGCTTCACATATCACCGGAAATGGCGTGACATGTATTATCCATCTAGAATAGTCTTACCTGCCAATATATCAAAACTCATACCATTATCCATCTAACAAACTTGGGTCCATTACCCAAACCTTTGTGCTACCAGAATTCTCTATAGGACTTTCTTCAAGGGTTGACATAAATGAAAACCAACCTAATTAATCAACATTTTCCTATGGAGTTCCTTCACGAAAACCCTTTGAAATTCCTACAGACAAAGAAGTATGCAAGTGCGAGAAAGTAGTTATCCGCTAACTAACTTAATGTAATCAATTTAGATTCAATGTTAGATTCAAAATAACATACACATAATATCATCAAAATCATAATTAACACAAGAATCGGACTAGAATGAGTGTTATTTCATTAATGACAGAAAAAGGGGTTGGTTACAACCTGTAACCACTATGGCACCATCCTGGAACTAGGCTCTAAGTTCCTCCACCCAAGGTTGAAAATGTATAGGAGTGCCTTAAATACTCTACCCTCTAGCAGGTCCAAGGAAGACAAATATTTTTTTCTTGACAAGATATGGCAAATGAAAATTATGGAAACAAGGGTTTCTAGGAAAAGGGTAGAATCTCATACACAAGGGAAATAGATCACTTTTAGGATAATCTTCAAGAGTTCAACATAATAGTGCATTTCTTAGACATTATTTTTCCTCGACCCCAATGCTCTCTTTTATACTCCATTTTTATGGTTGGATTCGTTACATATGGGATTTACGAAGTTAGGTAACAGAAAATCCTGTAAACACTGCCCAAAATATAGGATTAAATTTGTTTGAGCCAAAATTAACATGTACATGGGTTGCTAATAGGGAATCCGCATACAGATGCACGTTGATTTAAGGAAAGTCACATACACTTTGATAAATGGGTTTTTTTAATAAGTGTTTGAATTGGAAAAAGGGGATTTAATTCATACAAGAAGGGAAAGGGATGTAACATATCCCAATGCTTCATCATATCCATATATAGTGGAAAATGACACTATAAAATATGTCCCCCAATGTGTGAGATCAGAACAATAATCGATGGCTAAAATACATTACAAAATTCATGAGATAATGGAGGATCCATTGGGCGAGAGTATTTGAAGACCAGTCCTAAAATAGTAGCTATAACAAAAATGAGTAAGACACTCTCTTCACAAGTTAGGAATTCCCATGATTGAATGTGACGTAACCATGGAATCCAATCAATTACATTGTGGATCCACAAATAATAGAAATACAAGTGATTTTTGTGGCCACAAAAACTACACACAATGGATCCATGTGATATATAGAAGTAGAAATAATGGCCATGAGAAAATACATAGTGGATGCATGCAAAAATCTATATCATAGAAACGAATATATACATAGTGGAGCTATGTCTTAGGATCAAAACAAAGGATATATGGAGCCAAGGAAGTCAACAAAATGATTCTCTACCCAATGTCTGAGGTGGGTGCAATCAATATAAATCAGGTAGAAGCACAAAATAGGTGATGGTCGTACTTCATCCAAATTATGTGATCTGACCGTCGTGGTACGAGTCTGCACTATGTGAATAAATGAGTTGAATTTGAACATAGTGAGACACATTTTGATTATTGGTCATTGTTGTATACCATTAACAAATGAAAGACAACCCACCAATGATGATAATGGGCATCAAGATACATAATACAATCTAACAAATGTGAATAAATGATCTGATATTGAACACCTAAAATAATCTCTTGATAAGGGGACATTGAGGTATTCCCATTGTAAATAGTGAGGGAACCTACCACTAATGACTGGAAATCCCAAGGTACTAATAAAAACTCTATATCCTTGTCCCAGAGAAATATGTGTTTACGTCAATAGGAAGAGATCCACTAGAAGGATGTTATTAAGGAATCCCTCATCATCCAACACAAGGAGTAGCAAAAGGCCAAATATTTGGAAGGACTCAGACAAAAAATATTGTAAGGACCACATTGGGGTACGAATCTGGCATGCACTAGATGGAATAGTGCACAAAAAAGGCTCTCTAAATAGTATCCAATGATGAATACTACTGAAAAAGATGAGGAATCCACCAATGGGGTCAAATGGAAACCAAGGTATTGCACAAATCCCTATGTGCGATAATGGTTGTTGACGTCAAACACAAGGGAAATTTCTAAGTCAACAACCGATAATGGTTGTCATCTATTGAGCACAAGGTTACCTAGCAATAATGGAAATAGGCCTACGGTGAAACTCTTGGTCATAGTCTTAGAGCAATGTGTCATAGTTGATAAGAGAAGACCCACCAACAAGAAGTCAATGGGGACCTTCTTGATCCAGATTTATGAGTGGAATGAAATGAAACCACATATTTATAATATTAACCTAGAGACATAGTGAACAATAAAAAAGATACAGTAAAACTTGGCTTCTATTAAATAATAAATATGTTGAAAACTGTAAAATGGAGACTGAAATCAAGCTTGTTAGAATGGTGGCAACTTATCTCATTGATCTAGATTTATGAGAAAAATGAAATGAAACAAAATATTTATAATATTGACACAGATAAATAATAAAAAATAACATGGATACAATAAAACTTGGCTTCTATTGAATAATAAATATGTTGAAAAACTGTAAAATGCAGACTGAAAAAAAGCTTACTAGAATGGTGGCACCTTATCTCTGAGAAGAGATGTGATGGCTACGCTCATTCGCAAGAAGATGAGTAAAATGAGGCTATGAATGAAATTTTACAATAAACATGAATTTCAAAACCATAGAAATCCAAAAACCTAATCCTAGGAGATGAAGTGCCAAAAGTCATGTGGGCCCTGTCGGGGTAAGTTAGTACATCAACTTCCTGGGGTTGTAACTTTTGCATACGATCTCCATTTAGGGCATATGATAGCTTGTTTGAAAGGTATTGACAAGTATATTAATTTAGGGGCCTAAATTGTATCCTTAGGATATTATTGAGGTTCTTTATTGTGAAAAATCATTGTTTAGGCTCTCAAAATGGCCTCGAAAGTTCAGGAACCGAAAAACTGCTAAAAATAGTAAGTTTTGAAAAAATTGTTTTATGCTAGTTGGAAAAGGTGGGTGGCCACTGTGATCCTCCTGGATTAATCCTCCCCCATTATAAATCAATGGTCTCCATTGCATTGAGTACCACCATTAGATGAGAATTTTTTTCTTGAATTTGGCCTCGGGTGAGCCACTTGCCTTGGTGCAGGAGCTTCCTTGCTTTAACAAACTGATAAAGATGGATCCTATGCCGACAATTTCCCTTGAACTGTGTGTCCATGATATGATCAATGGATTCATATTTCATGTGTTCAGGGTTGATCTATGTTGTTTTCAATTGTTCTTCTATCTCCGAGGTCTCCAATAATGGTGGAAAATAAGGCCGAAGGAGGTCCAGATTGAATATTGGGTGAAATCCAAGGAATGGGGGAAGGTTGAGCTCAAATGAACTTTCACCCATAGACTTGGTGATGGAATAGAGTCTTGGAATGTATTGAGTTTATGATTATGCCTTGTAAAGAATTCTTTCTGCAAGTGAAACCAAACGTTGTCTCCCTCCTGAAACTAGTGTGGTACCTGGAGTTGATCATGGTGTTGCTTGTACTTTGCATTGGACTTTTATAAAATATCCTGAACCTATTGAAGGATGTGTTGTATCCTCTCAATGAATCATGTGGCTTTGTCAGTTCCAATTGGAGCATGCAACAAATCTTCCTAGGTAGCCACAAGGAGTAGTACAACATCCATGGGACCCAATGGTTGAAATCCCAACCCCACTTGAAAGGGGTTGTGGTCGATTGACCTATGTATGGATATGTTGTATTTATGATAAACATAGGGAAGACTCTCATCCTAGGTGTGGGGGTGCTTGGAATTTCACATGCGTAGGATGTGCATGATTATCCAGTTGATGACCTAGGTTTGACCATCCGTTTGCGAGTGGAAGGAAGTGGAATTGGTGAGCTTGTTGTCCAGAAGTGACTAGAGGCTCAACCAAAATGTGTTGAGTAACCAATTGTCCCAATATGAGATAATGCTTTGTGGTATCCTAAAGTGTACCCACACTCATTCAAAAAATATCTTGCCAGTGGCCTCCACTTTGATGCTCTTCTTGTAGGCATCCAGAATTACCATCTTGGAAAAGAGATCCACTACAAAAAAATCACAGTTGTTTCTCTACTTCATGGATGGAACGCATGACATGTAGTCCACTGAGATGGATTCCTAGGGTCTATCAAGACTAGGAATATCAATGTATAATACTTGTTTCTTAATGGTCGGTTTGGTAATAGTGCAAGTAGTGCATGACCAGATATACTTGTTGACATCCTGTCGAAGTTTCAGCCAGTATAAATGTCATTTCAACACTGCCACTATATTTTCCATGACGAAGTGCCCTGCCACCCTAATATAGTGGGATACCCAAATCAACTTCTCTCGCTCACTTGATGGAACACATAGATGTCCCAAATGGCACAACATCCCATCCTAAAGATGAAAATTGGTGACATTTCTTTTTGCACCCAACATCTAGTAGGTGTTGGAAAAGTGAGGATCTTTCACATAGAGGTGGGGTCATCTAGATGTCTCGTGGCTGCAACAATAGAGCATTGTGGTGAGTCTTGTGAATGGAGGTCAATTGAGGAAATTAGAGAATCGATTGGTACTTCTTGTTTTATACTTGATGTTGAGGTGGAACTACTGCAAATATGTGGACCACTTCTAATGGAAGTCATTTTGCAATGTTCCTTGTCTCTACATGAACTAAAGTGGATTATAATTAGTGTGTATGATTGTCTCCTTCTTGAGAATCTAATTCCTCCACTGGCGTCAATCTTGCACAATGGATTACATTTATTTGTCGTAAGTAGGGTACTTACAGACAACATTTGATAGTGTCTCACTATGATAGGCCACAGGGTAGCCATGTTGAGTGATGATTGCATACACAAAATAGTCTAAAGCATTTTTCTGAATCCCAAAGGGCTATTGCAGGTCAGTTAATGAAAGAAATGGGGAAGAACACAAGAATTTCTTTAGATCATCAAATGCTTTATGTTAGGACAGGACCCACAAAATTTTTTCCTTACCACCACCTCTGGTTATTTGGATAAGGGCCCATGCAATATGGGAGAATCCCAACACGAACATTCAATAGAAATTTACAAGGCCTATGAATATTTGAAGCTCAGTGAGTGTGGTAGTGGTTGTCCAGTCGCAAATGACTTAGATATTAGTGGGATCAACATGCACACCATGTGCATCAACAATGTAGCCAAGGTATTGGACCGTGTCCATGTCGAAGGATCATTTTTGCAAGTTGGAATATATCTTGTGTTGTCACAGAGTGTGTAGAGCCTGCTGAATATGCTGCAAGTGTTTTTCCCAAGAATTTTTGTAGATGAGGATGTCATCCAGATACACCACCACAAAATAATTAGTGAAAGGCCACAAGATGTTGTCCATCATCCTCACAAAATTTGTTGGGGCATTTGTCAAATCAAAGGGCATGAACAACCATTCAAAAAGACCTTATTTTGACTTGAAGGTAGTTTTCCATACATCTATTCATTCTATTAGGACCTGATGGTAGCCAGACTTCATATCAATCTTACTGAAGTATTTTCCCCCCTTGTGTTGATCAAGGATATCATCGATTCGGGGAATTGGGTATTGATTCCTGACTGTGATTTTATTTAGGGTCTGGTAACCAATGCAAATTCACCAAGTCCCATCTTTCTTTTGCACCAACATGATTAGGCTTCCAAAAGGTGATGATCTAGGTCAAATGTGCCCCTTGTGGAGAATTTGTTGGATTTGATGCTTGAACTCCTCATTTTCTAGCAAAGAGCGTAAATATGATGGCCCATTGGGTAATGGTGCGTTGGGGGTCAAATCGATGCGATGCTTGACCTGAGAGTGTAGAGGTACCTCATTAGGTGAAGAGAATATGTCTTTGTATTCTTCCACGACCTTATCCACTTGCTTATGCTACGTGAATAGGTCAGTCATAGAGGCTATGGATATGGCTGCAACTTTTTTCTCACTCTGAGAGTGAATCACAAAGAAGACAAATTTATCGTTATGATAAATGATCTTCCTACATTTCTTGGTAGAGATTAAGGAAATAGCACTAGGTGGGACTACCTCAAGTATCCTATACAACTTCCTATTCAAAGTAATAATAACATTGTGAGGCCTAGAAACATATACAACATGACATTTCCATCAATAAGGTTGGCCCAAAAGAAAATCACAAAATTCAAGGGGAGAAAAATCACACAGTACCTCATCTTTGAATGGATTGATTCCATATGACAAGTGATACCATTGGTTGATGTGAAGATTGCTTCCTTGATAGAGCCATCTCATGGTGTAGGGATGCAGTTGCAGCATTGTCGATAGGGATAGATTCTTGATGACCTATGTTGATATCAGGTTCTTCTTGCTACCTCTATCAACAAAGAAGTGTAGTGGAGTTCCTTTTACCCACATCTATGGATGAAAGAGGTGCTCAACTTCCTTTGTCTCATCAGGTTCATTGTGATGGATCTTGGTGGTAGCCATGGTGGCACTAGGTTCCATATCAATGATCCATCTCCCCTTTTCTAGATCTTACTCAGAGTTGGAACCTGCATCTAATTCAGAGGATTTTACCTTAGCCACCAATGAATGTTTTGAGTGGAAATCAGTAGTGTTATGTTAGGGGCTCTTATGGAAGTCGCACCACTTCTTGGTATCTTTCTTCATATTTCCATTGTCCTTGTTTGGTTTTGGATTGGATTGGTTTTCCTGAGGTTTCCCATATTTTCTCTATCCTTTTTTCTATAGGTTGGGGATGTCGTTTCCCTGCTTCTGCTATGAGGGATTCCCAGTCCCAAAGTGATGCATCTTTTGTTTCAACTTCTGCTCAATTTTGACGACATATCGATAGGCCACGCCCAAGGATGAGATGTACAAAAACTCTATTTATGTCTAGATGTATGTATGTATAATTACATGGTACTTGAGCACCAGATATCACTCAAAATATTTGATACCCATCTTGGTGCACAAGGTATGGAAGACATTTGTTAACTCTGGCACTATTTGGTCTCTTTCATGTTGCAGTGTGGTCCATCTTGTATACAAGTCATCATGACTTCCAAGAAGGTAGTATTTTTCCTTAATAGAATCCCTGAAGGAAACCTAAGTGGGTGAAACTACAAATAATTT
>SNQJ01S0143559.1:0-15801 GCA_010110895.2 Picea sitchensis
TAATCATTGCCGACCCTTTTTGTAAATGGGGCATCGACTTCATGACTTGTAATCCTCCGTCCAACAATGGACACAAATACATTGTTGTCGCAGTCGATTACTTCACCAAATGGGCGGAAGCTATGCCCACCTTCAACAATACCGCTGACACTGTAGCGCGTTTTTTCCTTAACCACGTCATATCTCGCTTTGGAGTACCACTCCAACTAGTTTCTAATCATAGGAAACACTTCGAGAATGATATTTTCATCAAACTCTCATCTCGGTTAGGATTCTCCCACGAGTTTGCCTCACCATATTACCCTCAGTCTAACGGACAGGTCGAAGCAGTCAACAAGGTCCTCAAGACCATGTTATAGCATGCAGTTAATAAACATTAAACCAATTGGCATCATATGTTATTTTCTGCACTATGGGCTTACCGTACGGCTATGAAAACAACTACTGGTTTCACACCATTTCATCTAGTCCATGGGGTGGAGGCCACTCTTCCCATCAAATGCGAAATTCCCACCTTACGCACCGTAATTGAGCTATTACCCGACACTGCCCCAATGGAGCAGTGCTTGCTGAACTTAGAGTCCCTGGATGAAGATCGTCGATCCTCATTACAGAACAATGAGGCAACTAAAAAACAATTAAAGGCCACCTTTGATCGACATGTCAACCTTCGCTCATTCCACGAAGGTGATCTCGTCCTTGCTTACGATATTTCTCACGATACCTTCGGTCATGGCAAAATTCAAATCACTATGGCATGGCCCCTACATCATCCAACATTGCCTCACCAAAGGCACATACATCCTGGCCTCTCTTGAAGGCCTCTCTCTTAAAGAACCCGTCAACAGGTTATACTTAAAGAAATTTTATGCTTAAACGTAGTCATTCTACTTTAGGTTATTTCTTTTATAGTGTTTTTTCTTTTGTCCATCCCTCACATCTAAACTATCATTTGTGCTATTGACAGATGTTTCCTCCACCGACCTACCACATCGTTTACGCCGACGACGCCAGCCGTTGGACACAAAATCTCACTTCGGCCACTTGGGCTCTCTACACCCCCTCACATGAAATGCTCCATTTGAGTGGCATATGTTTGGGTTCAGCGACCAACAACCAAGCCGAATACACTGTCGTCATTGGCCTCCTGACCGATCCTCGGCATCATCATATTCGTCACCTTAGCATCTTTCTCGACTCTCAACTAGTTGTTCTCTAGCTCAACAATGTGTACCATGTACATGATCCTTGCCTCTTTTGCAAATACCTGCATGTTAGACTTTTATCTCGACATATTGATTCCATTACCTTTACACATATTCCAAGACAATTGAATCAAATTACAGATAACTTATCTAATATTGTGTTAGATTGGAAAATATCACATCAAGATACCTCTACACATACATAAACATATCAACAACCTGTCACAGCATATACGTAGATTAGACATCATCAACCATTAAACAAACATGTAAACATCACATAGATCTCAAAATGTATACTCATGTATATCTAAAATGGTCCACAGTGCCATCCAAATGTTTACATACATAAATACAAGTATCTGCAGGCCAGTGAAGCACCTCGGTACAAAATGGGCTCACCAGCCTATATACAAAAGCACATCGAGCACCACTCAAGGTTCCTCTAGAGAACCACCTCTTTCCCCTCCCTCAGGCAGTGGTCCCCCACCCACTACTGGTCCCTCCTAACTAGGAGGTAACCGTTCGGTCATAGTAGAACCTGCTACTGCTGCCCGTCGTACCACAGCCTGCCATGGCGGTGGAATCCCCACACATTTCTCTAGGATTCCCTCATCTTGGATATGTGACCACATGCCCTCAGGCACGCCCTGTAGCACCACCTCTAGGCGATGACGTATGTCCTCAAAATCTGCTTCAGCATCCACTGGAGGAGCATGTGATGGCCCAGCACCTGGGTCATCAAATCGGCGTCTCCTCGCTACTCTCTCAGGATCAGCTAGTCTCACTCCGGCATCCTCACGTCGACATCTCTCCCCTACCCGCGGCCCTCACCGCGGTGGTCTCTTCGGCCCCTGGCAAGCCAGCACCCTCAACAACTCCACCTCGCACCCGCGAGGTGCCACATCTGCACATACAAACAAGAACCAGATAGTATCATAATCTATATCATATACATATGTCATGCTATCTCAAAAAACATATATATAAAGCCCATCAACATACCTCGATGGTCAAAAATATCCCCTGGAGGTAACACCATGTCTGGATCCTCCCGGAAGTCAACACCAGCATAGGAGAACTGCAATATCACCTGCGGCATCTGCCGCCACACCTGCGCCGCCTCAGATGTAAATAAGTGGCTGCCCTCGCCATCACCGTGGCGAAGAAAAACAGTCGACAACCGTGTTAGTCACAACTCTTGTGCCCCAGGCGCACCCAATAAAATCATAGGGTGCAACATAGGCACCCTCTCCAAAAACCATGCCACTAGGATGGACCCGAAGGCAAACTCTCTTGTATATGTGGACCGACAGTGGTCCAGCTTCCCTACCATCCTGGCATGCAACATAAGCCCCTAGGCGAAGTGCTCACCAGCCAGTACCCTCTCCATCACACACAGTTGACCACCAATGATCTGCTGCGTCGCAAGGGACCCATACACTCTCACAATCATTGTTTCTATACAACGATGCGCTAGAGCATCCATCGCCCCAATGCTCACAACAATGCCCGACATAATGTTCACCCCCGAACAGAACCTCCGTCCCACTGTCACTAATGCCACATCCCTAGGTAGCACCGGCTCCACCGATAGGGGCGTTCCCCGAAATGGGAGCCCAGTCAAAAAATATATGTCCTCCACTGCAGTGAAGGCAATATGCTCTCCCCGCACTAAGAAACAATGCAGGTCTGGACTCCACATATGGATAAGGAACTGCAGGAGATACTCATGTGCCCATATCAACTGGCACTCAAAGAACTTCAGCATCCCAAAGGCTACCAAATTCACACGTACCCCCAGATGCTCAATCGCCACAACATCTCTCAGTTGGGACCAATCCCACTCTCGCCAACCAATGGGCATCGTGCAAAATGAACGCCTGCAGCCACATAAAACAATCCTAATTCATCCAAATGGACCATAAACAACATTAAAAAGATAAGTTTTACACCCGTCAACCTTGCCTCCAAGGAGCAGTTGTTTAACCCACATGCACACACACATCCGTGCATGTTCACTCCACAGGCGCGCATGTATGTGCGCCTGTCCAATCCACAAGCGCGCACTCAAGCGTGCCTATCCATCCTTCATGCGTGCATGAGTGTGCTCCTACTTAGCATATAGGGGTGCCTTCATGCACCCCTGTCACGAACATAGGCGCGCATTAAAGCATGGATGTCCAATACACAGTCACTCACACAGGCGCGGTTGTGCAGCCAACAGGCACACACATAGTGCGCACCTTTGTCTCCCTTATAGGCGCCCCCATGCACGCCTATCCGGTGGGCAGGCACGCACTTGTGAACGCATACTTCTGTATTGCCAGCGCACGTGGGGGCCCACACCCATAAAACCCCCTGTACGGCCCTCCGTATAGCCCCTGCCCAAAAATGGAAACCCTAATTCTATGCAGGATGATCAGACCACTAACCTGAAGCTCGTTGGTCCTTGATCGGATGCCTCATCCTCCTAGAATTTCCAAATCTCCTCTAAATACTTCTCGTCCAGTCACTATAGCAGTAAGTACAAATGATGTGGCAATGTGGGCCCTATAGCTATCTATAGGCCTTTTCTCCAAACTTCCACTCACCATTTCGGGAGCTCCGAGTGTCCATTTCTCAATCCGTCTTTAGCCACGAGATCAACATCCCGGCATCTACATCGTGATAGTCCTTGGGCCTCTTTTCATCCTGAGCCCATGGGACGCCATTTTTTTTCATACCCCGACTAGGTACGCATGCTCTTATTTAAAAATTATCAAATACATGCTCGTATGTTCGATTCTCTTCAGATATTGTTCACATCGGGTATTTGAGTTTCATGTGTGCAGGTACTTGGTCATCATACATCAATGCAACCCCTTCAGGTATACACTCAGCACTGGCATGTTGTCTTTCCCTCTGAATATCACTTGCATCTCCAGTCACACCCTCTGACATGTGCCTCTAGGATCCCCCTCTTCGGCTCTGCAGTACCAACACCTCCATTTGCATCTTTGGTACTGTCACCTGGTAGCACTCTTACCCACATGAGTTGTCCCATTCATAAGCACCCTTTTTCACATTGACACTCATGCCGTTTTTCAACCCTTTAGGGATGGGAGTCCCGATAGTCTTACATTATGTCACGAATCAGCCACATACTCAGTCTCCTCATTTTGCTAGCTTTCCTGCTAGAGTCCCATATTCTCTCTTTAAGGTTCTATTTTTTGACTGCCCCTCCGCAGTATCATGAACCCTCCATTTCATCCACAATTAGTTTTCCCATCTGCAAATTTCCATTCATTTCACCTACCTCATACAGAAACCCACCCATGGGGCCCCCACCCCCCACTAGTTCTCTAAGCAAATTGTGCCCTACCCGGGCCAACCATGTTACATTGGGGCACCCGTTTCTATATTTGTACACTTATCCCAAATTATTCTTTATTTGTTGTACAAACGCCTTTATTTCCAGCATTTACATTACCTTTTTGTCGTCACCTTTGGCGACCTTCTTCCCTTTTTGGAAAACGCAACCCATGTCACCCTTGGTTGGGGCACTCTTTATCATCTACCCTTATTGACATCGTCCATATCCTATGAGTATCCCACAGATCACTTACCTCTACCCTCTGAATTTGTTCACTTTGTCCCGCCTCTGGCACAACTTATCCCAAGTCTTGTTGTCCCCCTGACACTCGACTTAGTTGAACGGTTGTAGCCACTTATACTTCGCATATAACCCCAACCAAGGGAATTCTTGAGTCTCCATACATATTGACTTCAACCATGTACCTCCTCCAATTCCTAACCTCACCTTGTATATTCCATGAAGCCCTTTGCTTCTGGGAGTAGCGTCCCCCTTTTGTTGACATCAACACAATTTTTCCAGAAGGGCGACAGTGTCTTGATTCTCATTACCTATCCAATGAGAGATCTCGGATGGCACAAGGAGAAACATAATTTCTCCCTATTGTCATTGACCCCCATAACATTTGACGTCAACACTTTCACATGTTACGGTGGGTCTTACTTTGCGACTGTTGCAGTTATTTCTTATATTCGCCGAAGACCTCTGAACTTGGCTGGGCTATCGATGCCTACAGAATCCATGATACTTCTTACATATATCGTTGCCTACTGTTCAAAGTATGTTCCTCTGTAGAATTGTCTTCTTCCTTTATCATGATCGCCCCTGAGGGCGCTGCAGTTGTCGACATCAACACTTCATTCATTTTTTTGAGTTACATGACACAAGCATGGGGCATGCCCGCCTCATTGGTACACAATTTATTTATACACACCTTATGGAAGGTCGGGTTCTATAGGTTCCTTTCTCCCTCCAACGGGTAGCTCTGGACAATCCCACTATCACTCTATCTTACAACAACACTCTCAGTAGAAGAAACATTGAGGAATTTCGGCTATACATATGCTCCTAACCTCATCCATCAGGGGGCATCTGTTATCACTGAAATTTCGTCCGCAAATGGTTACAGGAATTCAACATCACCAAACAGTTATGAGGTCACCCATGGACCAAAAATATCAGAAAATCATTCCCAAAGGGTCAAAACTATACAACTAGTGCAAAAATCAAAGGGCGCTATGAAGATACAGGGCACACGTGCACATGCGCAAAATAAAAACGCAAGATTCACGCACATGCACACGATGCGCGACTGTTGTCGCAAAAAGCCGTGCACCTGAGAAACAATGCATTTATGAGAGTAGTCGGCCTCCCACCCACTTTTGGTTCAACTTCCAAGTTGATTTGACACTCAAATATGCACTGGATTTGACTGGGTGGCTGGTCAAAGACCTAGAAATGCCCTAATTAACCTCTTTACACACTACAAACTAGTTGGACAATACCTCAAAGGAATGCTATAAAAACGCCATGGATACACTTCATTTTTCAAGGAATTCATAGAAAATTTATGCTGCCATTATTCTCTTGAGGAATCCTCTATCCCTACCAAGAGTATATTGGCATCATTGCATTGGGCAGTCCATCTCACCCCTTGAGTGGATTAGCAAAGAATTCTTTCACCATTTTCATTTTCATTTTCAAAGTTGTAAGAAGAGCTTATTTGTGGGGGTCCAAGAGCCCTCCCTTGGAGGAAGAAGGGACTCATAGTCCTCTTTCTTCTCAGTGTTTTCTTTCACTAATATCATCCTTATCATTGGTAACATGGGTCTCATTGTTTCTTTTGTCCTTATGTCCCTATGTTCATTAATTTAGTTGTTGTTTTATTTCTTAGTTTAATTCTTAGTTGTTCTTTTATATTTCTTTCTCTAACCCTTTTCCTTATAGTTGTCCTGCTTAGCAACCCCAACTAAGCTTTCAAGCACCTCTATTTTTCTCACTAAGGTGACGAAAGAGGCACAACAAATTACAGGAATTTCATCCGCAAATTGTTAAAGAATTCAGTATCACCAAACAATTATGAGGTCACCCATGGACCAAAAATATCACAAAATCATTCCCAAAGGGTCAAAACTATACAACTAGTGCAAAAATTAAAGGGCACTATGAAGATACAAAGCGCGCACGCACATGCGCAAAACAGAAACACAAGATTTGCGCACATGCGCACGATGCACGACTGTTGTCGCAAAAATCCGCGCACCTGAGAAACGATGCATTTATGAGAGTGGTCGGCCTCCCACCCACTTCTAGTTCAGCTTCCAAGTTGATTTGAGACTCAAATATGGACTGGCTTCGACTAGGTGGCTGGTCAAAGACCTAGAAATGCCCTAATTAGTTTCTTTACACACTACAAACTAGTTGGACAATAAATCAAAGGAATGATATAAAAAGGCCATGGATACACTTCATTTTTCAAGGAATTCATAGCAAAGTTATGTTGCCATTATTCTCTTGAGGAATCCTCTATCCCTACCAAGAGTATATTGGCATCATTGCATTGGGAAATCCATCTCACCCCTTGAGTGGATTAGCAAAGAATTATTTCACCATTTTCATTTTCATTTTCAAAGTTGTAAGAAGAGCTTATTTGTAGGGGTCCAAGAGCCCTCCCTTGGAGGAAGAAGGGACTCATAGTCCTCTTTCTTCTCGGTGTTTTATTTCACTAATATCAGCCTTATCATTGGTGACATGGGTCTCATTGTTTCTTTTGTCCTTATGTCCTTATGTTCATTAATTTAGTTGTTTTTTTATTTCTTAGTATAATTCTTAGTTGTTCTTTTATATTTCTTTCTCTAACCCTTTTCCTTACAGCTGTCCTTCTTAGAAAACCCAACTAATCTTGCAAGCACCTCTATTTTTCTCACTAAGGTGACGAAAGAGGTGCAACAGATTACAAGAATTTCATCCGCAAATGGTTACAGGAATTCAACATCGCCAAACAGTTATGAGGTCACCCATGGACCAAAAATATCATAAAAGCATTCCCAAAGGGTCAAAACTATACAACTAGTGAAAAAATTAAAGGGCACTATGAACATACAGGGCACGCGTGCACATGCGCAAAACAAAAACTCAAGATCCCCGCACATGCGCACGATGCACGATTGTTGTCGCAAAAATCCATGCACCTAAGAAACGGTGCATTTATGAGAGTGGTCGGCCTCCCACCCACTTTTGGTTCAGCTTCCAAGTTTATTTGACACTCAAATCTGGACTAGATTCGACTGGGTGGTTGGTCAAAGACCTAGAAATGCCCTAATTAACCTCTTTACACACTACAAACTAGTTGGACAATACCTCAAAGGAATGCCATAAAAAGGCCATGGATACACTTCATTTTTCAAAGAATTCATAGAAAAGTTATGCTGCCATTAGTCTCTTGAGGAATCCTCTATCCCTACCAAGAGTATATTGGCATCATTGCATTGGGCAATCCTTCTCACCCCTTGAGTGGATTAGCAAGGAATTCTTTCAATATTTTCATTTTCATTTTCAAAGTTGTAAGAAGAGCTTATTTGTGGGGGTCCAAGAGCCCTCCCTTGGAGGAAGAAGGGACTCATAGTCCTCTTTCTTCTCGATGTTTTATTTCACTAATATCATCCTTATCATTGGTGACATGGGTCTCATTGTTTCTTTTGTCTTTATGTCCCTATGTTCATTAATTTAGTTGTTGTTTTATTTCTTAATTTAATTCTTAGTTGTTCTTTTATATTTCTTTCTCTAACCCTTTTCCTTACAGTTGTCCTGCTTAGCAAACCCAACTAAGCTTGCAAGCACCTCTATTTTTCTCACTAAGGTGACGAAAGAGGCACAACAGGGGGAAATATCCTTCTTTCTTGGTCTACAGATTCATCTGATCATAAAGAAGAATTTCCATTTCTCAAAGTAAATATCTCAAGGTAATCTTGAAAAAATTTGGCATGGAAAACTCTACACTAGTAAGCACTCCTATGACTACTAGTTGCAAACTCAACAAAAGTGACGATGCTATAGAAATAAATAAAACCATGTACAGGTATATGATAGGTAGTTTACTATATATCATAGCTTCAAGGCATGGCATCATGCAAGCAATAGGTTTGGTAGTCAGGTTTCAATCCAATCCTAAGGAAGCTCATGTCCTTGCAGTCAAAAGAATATTTAGATAATTGCAAGGCATTATGGATTATGGTGTGTGGTATCCAAAATACATAGACCTCGTTCTCAGATATTATACATATGCAGTATGGGCAGGGAGTATTGATGATAGAAAAATCACTAGTGGAGCTACATTCTTCTTTGACAGTTTTTTAGTGTCCTGGTTAAGCAAGAAACAAACTTCCATTTCCATTTCTACAACTAAAGGCGAGTATAAAGCTGCAACATCCTGCTATACTCGGGTATTGTGGATAATAAACAATCTCAAGGGTATTCAAGTTCCTTGTCATAAACCTGTCACCATCATGTGTGAAAATACAAGTGTTATCAATATCTCTAAAAACCTTGTTCAACACTCTAAGACTAAGCATATACCAATCAAATATCATTTTCTCATAGAACATGTTCAGGATCAGGTGGTCAAATTAAAGTATGTTCCTTCCAAAGCGCAAATTGCAGATATTTTTACTAAGTCATTACCAAGAGAATCCTTTGAGTATCTTAGACATAGGTTGGGTGTGATCTCGTCTTCCCTTATTCAGTAACGAACATAAGTTCACTACTTCTATAGGTTCCCCATTTGATGTTGTATCAAGGCCAAGTGATGTTATTGTTAATATCTACATTAATCATAAAAAGAAGTTTGGTTTTGTAGAGATGCACAGAGTAGAAGATTGTAAAGGTTCTCGATGGTATTTTGTTTGAGGATGGTTCTGTGCACGTAAAGATTCCAGGAGCATGTTTTAGCACATGATTCCATAGGAACTTCTTCCCAGGGGGAGAATATACAGAGTCTCTCTTTGTCATTGTTTTTAAAGGGGGAGAGTAACAAACAAGAATTAAAAAACCCGGATGTTGATACGTATTGAAAGGGGGAGATTGGTGCACACATTAAGAGGGGGAGAAACTTAGAATAAAAGCCATTGATTTGGAATTCACCTTTCAAAACAGAGAAGAAGGCTCTTTTGGTTTCCATCAATGACAAAGGGGGAGTTTGTTGCATGTATGTTGTCATTGATGTCAAAGTGGTCATGGACATGGTCATTTGTAGCGCAATAATATACAATATGGCACAAAGTATGACACATATACAGAGGAAGTCATGAAAGGATGAAAATAGAAGTGTGCAGAAGGATCGAATGACAAAAGAATAAATGGTGCAAAATAAGATCAATGGCTAGGAATTTATCGCATATATGATCGGTCAATGAAGAAAATCTTAGTGATAATAGATAATTGCAGCTGAATCGATAGGTGGATGACCCACAATGCAGTTTAGAAGTGAAATACGATGGAGAAAAATGCAACGGAGTACACTGCGACAGATTTCTCTGTCAGCGATTGTGAAGTGGAGTGACGGATGTTGGTGTTGCAGCATGAAAACATATGTGAAACGACTACATGGTGCCTTGAGATAGTGTGACGACCGATGCAATGGAGTGTGACAAGACAAATCCGGTGCGACAAGCGATGGATTAGACTACGACGAAATGAGTGGAAGTTCAGCAGTCAAGTGAGCGAGTCACCATGGAGCACTCACAGCTTGGTGGGGATACTTGGTGAGCACACTACAAGGAAAGTGAAACAAATAATAGAGTGGACTACGATGGAACCAGTGGAAGTGCAACAACCAAGTGGGTGAGTCACTAGGGCACGCTCAAAGTCTGGAAGGGCGACTTGGTGAGTGAACTACAGGGAAAGTGAGAAAAGATAAAGACTTGTGACTTGAGTCTTGCACTCCTATTCTATCTATGCATTGGGTCCTATGTAAACTAGAATGTGGATTTTTGCATTAATTTGAGGAGATGCTTTGATAAGACTAGATTATGTTGCTGGAGATGAGTTGGAACACATTTGTTGGAATATTTGGTCCATTTGATTTAGTCGAAAAATGATCAGTTGTAACTAGACTTTGATCTGGTCAATATATATCCACAATACAACTTTTATGCATCCACATACTTAATTTAGACAAAAGTGTGTCCACATATAACTAACTAGACTTTGATTTGGTCGAGATATGTCCACAATACAATTGTTATGTGTCCACATACTTAATTTACACAGAAGTGTGTCCACATATAACTAGTTGAACTTTTATCTGGTCAAGATATGTCCAAAATATAATTGTTACACGTCTACATACAATGCCGAACTCGGGAAAAGATAATATAAATAAGGATGTGCATTGATCGAAAAACAAATGAGCTGATGGGAAGAGAGGGAAAAGGTCCTATAATTGTTCAAAGGAATATCAAAACATTTTTTAATTAAAAAAAAAGGAGCCTTGAGAAAGTTTTATATGTGTAAGGAATTTTTCATTAGAGAAAAATGAATACAGAGTGGTGTGGGTGAGAGGACTGGTGTCCTCAATCTACAGGTTGGTGTCCTCATCATTTGTAACAGGTTGGTGTCTAAGAGGATTAGTGTCCTCATCATTTGTAACAGGTTGGTGCCTGAGAGGATTGGTCTCCTTATTATTTGTGACAGGTGGGTGCCTCTCGAGCTGAAATATTATAAATTGTAAGCTGGTGTTTGCAAAAGAACATAAAGAAATATGTTTCGTGGTTTTCTCTCACATTGGGTTTCCACGTAAAAATTTGGGTGTACTGTATTTTTTTTGTTATTTTAATTTATGCATGCATTGGTGATTAAGTAATCACTTCAAAATAATATTAAAGCATTAAAAGAAAAGAAAATTCATAAAATTGATGTAATGTTGATTCACCCCCCCTCTCAGTATTATAGTGAGTCTCATCATGAGGCGCACTCTTGGTGATGATTCCAAGGAAGGCATGCACTCTTATTGATGATTCCAATGTATGCATGCAAGACTATACTTCACTTAGTGTAATTGAAGCATGACTCAAGAAGAGGAGTGCATTTGTCTAGGGGAGGAATATTCCCATCCGGGGGAGAATATATTGGACCAAGTGAGTATAAAGTGTGCCCTCATACATGGACTATAGAACATAGGGAAAGTGGTGTACTATGTACATGTTTGTGTATACTCTAGTACCCCTCTTGAGAAGGTCCTCTATGTGCCCTTAGCGTGGAAAATATAATTGTAACACCTTTGCAAAGCTCAAATAGAAGAAAGAGATTTTCACTTGCAAAGCTCAAATAGAAAAAAAACTATATCAAAATAGAAATCAAAATCTGTTTTAAATAATAAAAAAATTGTAACATTTTTTGAAATTGTAAATGTTAGATAATAATCTTAAAAAACATTAAATTTAAATTCTATTATCAAACTAAATCTATTGACCAAAATAGTGTTGAAACTTTGTAGAACTTACAACTTTGGGGGCTTAGATAATGTAGAGTGAATATAATCTTATAGGAAGAATTTGACTAAACCAAAGTATGTTTTCCATTTGTATTTATTATTTAGTTAATTATACTTATTACTAAGAAAAACATCACCTTCTTTAAAATCTGTTGTTGATCCAAATATAAACTCCTTCCATTTAATAACATTTTGTATTTAAGAAATTTTTAACTTAAAATCTTTTAATTTATATGAAATAAATTAGTAAAAACATTGAAATGCCATACATTTTTTTGTTTAATGGATAATGATGAACATCATACATTTTTTTTGTTTAATGGATAAAGATGAACATCAAATTTTAGTAGTTATCTATAAGATCATAATATTTGTTGTTGCACTATGTAATCATGACACAGAGTATATTTTAAGATATGTCCCTTTACCCCTTAAAACCATGGGCATTGTTGTCATTGTCATTGATACCATGTAACTCATCTCTATACTTTGAGGTGGATTTTAAAAGAATTTGCAATTTAATTAAATTGGAAGTAAACTTTAGAACCTCACGAAATGTTACCACGTTGGAAACTTTGAAGTTGTAGCCACTCTATTATGTCGAGACATACAATGCACCTTAAACTCTTTGAACCAAACCATAAGTGTCCACGTCAATAAATTCCAAACTCAATAAATTATGAATGAAGTTGCATTTAATTGGAGAAGTAGAAGTAAAGCCTACCCTTTCAACATATAGTAATTTTTTTTCTAATTTGTAAGAGTCCATTTATATTAATATTGTGGAGAATTTACTTAACAACATACATTTGCAAACTCATAATTTTCAATATGTCCTTATGTTCTTAGATGAAGGAAGTTGTACATAGAGCGTTACAAATTGTTTTTCTAATAATTCCATATAACTATAAGCATTTGTCCCATAAGCTAAAACTACTATGACCTTGTCTAATTGATGCATATACCAAATGTCAAAGTTAACCTTCCTTAGAGAAATTAGATTATATATATATATATATACTTGGTTCTTAAATCCATTATTAGGATGTGGGATTGAATAATTATTATTATAAATAGAAAACATGTTTCACATATGGGAACATACATATGTATATAGAAGATTCATCATGGTTTCCACATGAATGATGTTTCCTCAACTCATATAGGGCTTTAGCAGAACCTAGGTTCAAAGAGCCATAGGCTTTTAGAGGTTTTATTAGCAGTCCCCATCCTCCAGGGCCAATGGAGGAGGACCTTGGGTGTCCACACGAAGATGGTGGACAAAAGGATGGCAATGGGGTGAAGATGAACACCCTCATGTAGGAACATGTGTGCGCTCTTGAGAATGTGCATGTGTTCCTGATGTGACTAGCTTGAAAAACCTTGAACTGCCATTGAGGATGCCAACTTGACTCCTCAGTAGGAATGTGCATGTATTCTTAGGAACATACATGTGTTCTTAAGAATGTGCATGTGCTCTAGGAATGCATGCATGTTCCCATTGGGCCTAATTAAAAAACTCATGGCTAGTCTGTTTCCCCAATAGATCGACTATGTTGCGCATTTGAGAAGCAATTGAGTGAATTGAAGCCATGGGATTTTCTGACAAGGTGTCCACACGATCCTCACACCATCTTTGAGGTATTCCAAGTATGTATTCACATGGAATTTCATGGTTTTTTTTTTTTTTAATTTCCAAGACTATTTGAATTTTTTTTAAATGAACCTAATTTATATAAATTGCAGCAAACATAATCAACATGGAACCTGGTGAAAACCAAAACCCAACACCACCACAGGAAGGCAGAACAAACTCCAACCCGCAACCAACAAATGTAAACATGGAAATTGATGAAGGATTAAGGTGTCTTAGATCTCTTGTTGAAGAATTACGGAGTACTAAAGATCCCTCATGATTGTCATTATTTATTTCCTTGAACACCATTGTATTGTCCATTGCACGTGCCCAAGGCCAATTAACCAATATTTCTGATTACAGGGCTAGGATGTTTGAATTTTACAGGACTAGCGTAGACAAAAACCAAGTGAGGGACATAAACATTACAAAACAATAATTGATGAAATTGTTCATTGGTCCTAGAACCAGACTACAACCACCAATCCTAAAGAGACACATTTGTATTGATTGGTGCACCTATCAACCATTTAAAGAGAATTGGATGGATATGTGGCTTATAGTTTTTGACAAACCTCCCTGCAATAATAGGGAGGTTTAATCATGTCAACTACTTTAACATTGGTGAATTCTAAGGGGTGGTTCATGGGTCCAGACGGACAAAGATCATTCTAGGCATGACCCAGTGTCAGGTCCTCGTCCTCTTAGACGAAGGCCTAACCCCCTTACTCAACATCCTCCCATCGACGAAAGCATCACCCAGACATAGGTATCCATATAATTCTTGACTCAAATCTTGGTGCAGTGTAACATACCCAACATCCAACTGGGCTATGCCACATAAACATTTGCGAACTGTATACAAATTAAAACATATACACATAGAAACTCTTGCAGAAATTTATATATATAAAACTTAAAACAGAAAAATACATTCTGCAAATGTATAGATTCATACAGAAAAATAATAAACATATACATGCAGCATAGACAGGCAATACCCATGAATATAAAGACATGTATAAACCACACACAGAAAAAACCCATAAAAATAAACACATAAATAATAATGCAACATGTAATTTAACACACAATTCACACTTATCTTGGTAATAATATCACCAGTTGCGTGCAAACCTTCCATGAACCTCACAACCTTATACCACGTTGCTCGTCACTCTCGACAGTGGGTCACCCCTGAGCTGGGACTAAACTCCACCCAGGTAAAGGGATTCCTAACCAGGCTGATGTATCTAAGACAACATGAAAGAATCGATCACATGTGCCAACTCAAAATAACATCCTACAGTCCCTCATTTCCCACATACATGTCCCACCCTAGGAAGTGTGCCCCTTCTCTGCTCAACAATCCTTCAACTGCCCCACTTCCTTTCTGGGCTTCAACAACAGGTCGGACAGGAAGTCTCAGAGCCATGTAGCTGCAGTTTGGCACCTTCGGGAATCGATTCCCAACAATTCTCTCACCTAGAGAGTATTTCTAACAGGCCTGACAACCCGCCTCTTTAGTATCCCATGGGCCTGACAATCCACTTCTTCAGTCCAGCCCCCAAGATAACTACGTACATATACAGGTATATGTACAAGTATAGGTACGGTTATGGGGACAGTGACAAGAAGGTAGTGAAAATAGGTACAGGTACTGAAAGGTATGGAGGACAACTACATGAGTGAGTGAATGATTATGGAATGAATGGGAAAATAAACTAAGTCCAAACTGTATGTATGCATGTTCTCAACTTGACACTTTTCATGTTGAGAGCTAATTTGGCCCACTTGTCCCCATCCTTAGTGTTTAAATAATGTAACTACAAAGAGTATTCTTATTATTATTGATATATTATTCATAGGATCAATCCCCATTGTGGATTGATAATGTCGGTTATTGTAATAGGACCAAATCCCCTTTTGTGGATTGGTCAAAAGACAATTGTAATAGGAAGAATAAGAAGTCGGCCCCAACAGATATTAAAGAGGCCCAAAAATATAATAAAGGTGGGGTTACCCACCCAGTTGGAGAAGTTGGCCCTGCCAGTGAAGAGACACTTCATACGTGCCAGTCTAATATAAATAAGGAGGCTAGCACCTCACTTAGACA
>SNQJ01S0143559.1:15811-40249 GCA_010110895.2 Picea sitchensis
GAGAAGAAGGAGAGAGAGAGTGGCGCATATCTGGGAGAGGAATTTATGTATTAGTTTAAGAGATCTCTTGGCATTGTATTGGCTATCTATATTAAGGAAGTTTTGTTGGGTTTTCTTCCCCTAGAGGGTTTCCCAGGATAAATAATGTGTCTCTTGTGATTGTGTATTTCTCAGTGATCTTGGATTATGTTATTGTTATCTAATGAAATGCAAACATCTATAATAATGGCTTAAACATTAACACTTAGAACTTAGGATAAAATAATTATCCATACTTTATACTTTAAGGAATATTAATATGATATTCCTTTTTGGCTTAAGCTCCCTAGCTTGGCCCCTTATCCTTACAATTTTATCCCTCCCTTTCCCTAACTAGTGGAGTTTAGTCCCCCATACTCTTTTATCGTGGTCGGTCTACACTCAACGATGTATTATATTAATGATTAGACATATACAAAAATGTTAAATTTTAAGCTATTATTAGGTTTCTTTTCAATTTACTAGATAACCATAGCATATATAGGATAACTGAGAGAAACACAATCACAAGAGTGCGCAAGCATTTATCCTGGGAAACCCTCAAGGGGAAGAAAACCTAGCAAAACTTCTTTAATATAGATTCAATAACCAAGTGCAGTGCCAAAATAACTCTCTATCTATGAGAGACAAACTATCATGATACTAGGCCAGAAAATAATCAAAGAAACATAGCCAATCCATTGCCAAGACAATAAACCAAACACTAGATAATATCCTCTCCAAGCAATGCGCCTCTCTCTCTTCCTTCTTTCGATAACAAGTACCTATAGCTTCCTTCAATACTTGCACACTAGATGAGTGAGCTAAGTGAACAAATGAGGCATTGGATTCCTTTATTTATACAAACTTGAAAGTGTTGAAAGGAGGTGTCTCTTCACTGGCAGGGCCGAATTATCTTTATGGGTAGTTAGAACTACTTTAATTTTCCTAGGGGACGACTTTTTAATTTGCATATTACATTTAGGATTTAATCCGCAAAAGGGGATAAGAATATTCTTTGCAGCTACACAATATTTCAACACTCCCTCTTAACAAGAAGGATATTCTTTATATTTTGATAGGTCACTGGATGTCATCATCAACTGAGCAATATCATCAAATGGATAATCATCATCAACTGCACAACAACATCAACTGGATAACATCATCAACTAGGCAACATCATCAACTGGGTAACAACATCAACTGGATAACATGAGGCATCAATATAATCCACTTGGTCATCTGGCATCACGATCACTGATTGGTTCTCCATGAATCCATATTAAAGAAGTTTTGTTCTCTTTATCTCCGCGCATAAGATACTCTTTCTTTCTTTCATCTTCATGCAAAAGATACTCTTTCTTATCGTCACACAAAATATATTCTATGAGTTTTTCCATTCCTTTTATGTTCTCCCTTCTCTTATAGTCATCTATATCACCCATCCACTAGGGCGGACTACTACCATATCTTCATTCCTATTCATCCCACATGAACTATAGAAGCTAAGATGCTAGCATGGGAAATACTAGACTCCCTTTCCATGATCCACGCAGGATCACGACAGAAACCTCAAGAACCAACTAACCATTCCACATGGTCAAGGTTTGTGTTCCAAGCTACTCAATCCTTGGCCAAAGAAGAGTGTCTTCCTGTTGCCCCTTGGAGAAACATCCACACTCCTCTCTATGAGGGTGGTCACACCCCTCTCTACGAGGGTATTCTAGCATGTCCATAGAGTATAAAAAAATCAACACTTGGACAGAGGCCAACCTTGGAAAATTTCTCATTCCCCTTCTCTACGAAGGTCTCTTCTGTTTCTCCTTCTCTACGAAGGTCTCTTCCTTCTCTATGAAGGTATCTTCTCTTTTCCTTCTCTATGAAGGTCTAGCTGTGGGATTGATCATTTCTTCTCTATGAAAGTATCTTCCTTCTCTACAAAGGTCTAGCTATGGGATTTGAAAAAATCTCTTGTGGTCCAAAATATTTCCATGGTATAATATCATGCTACTCATCTTTTGGGCACCATTCATCTACTGGATAACTTTCATCTTGATCAAAATATCTCATTACTCATCCACTAAGTAAACTATTCCATGGACCACTACTTTCCTAACTACACCAAATCACGATCCTCCATTTCAAACTCGGAGACATAGCGAGTTTCTTTAATTGTGTAACATCTGATAATCATCGTCCTTGAAGTTCTCTTCTGTAATATCCTACGCGCCTTCTTGAGTTCAAACATTTCTTTCTTTCTAACTTCATACTAGATCAACATGCTCCCTCTGCATCTATGAGAACAATATCTGAGTATCCATCTTTCTCTTCATCTTGAAAATTTTTGTTTTGGATCTTTAGGAGTCTCCTACTCCTATATAAATATTGGATATTGTCTGGTCTTTACTGACTGTCACCATATCATACGTCCTTCTCATGTTGTCTAACTTATGCAAGTCAAGGCATAAGTTCTTTCTTCCGAGACCTGTAAACTTACTTACAGTATGCTTTTTGATATATGTCACTTAGACAATCAGTCCATAACAATAAGTGGTAATCAAATAAAACTATATCATGATTTCTATCAGAGTAGTACACATATTTTCTTAAGCAAAAATTTGTTGTACACATATGAAACCCAAATCATGAATAAGACTTTTGAACTCTTTTTCACTCTAGCTATGAAATTACCAAAATTTCCCTTACTATCATAGCTAAACACATACCTTTGTCACTCTCATGAGTGATCATACCTTAAATAAATATTTTATTTCTTTCTTTATCCTCTTCTTTGATACTTCCTTCATAAATATGCATAGACACTGAAATAAAACAAGGTTAAGTAACATTCTCACAAAAATCTAACTTGTAATGATAAAGTATTAAAGTAAACAAGATCCTAAAAATAAACATGAATACTTATCTTTTTGTTTTTTTGTGGGGAGGCTACGTGGACACCACCATTTGCTATCTTTCTTCAGATCAACTATCTTCAACTTAAAGTACATAATCCTCAATTTCTACTAAATATTTCTTTGAGGGAGGAGATTCCTCTTCTTCTTCCACATGTGCTTGATACTTTCTTTTCCCTTTTCCTTGAGGATAGTCATAGGAAAAGTTTCCCAACTTTTGACAGTTGTAGCATCTAATCTTTGAAACATCTTACTTCTTATCTGGAACTCTTACGAAGTTATCTTCTTTATTGTTCTTCCTGAAGGAACTTCTTCTATTCTTTTGAATTGTAAGATCTTTCTCTTCATCAACAATTAATCTCTTATGTTGGTATGCAAGTCTAGATTCTTCGTGTGTGCAATTTGCCCATAACTTATCAAACTTGGGTAACTTGCTTCTTGCACACACTCCTTATACAAAAGGAATCCAAAATGTTGGAAACCCATATAGGGTTGTGGTTACAAGCTCTTTGTCACTAATGACATCTCCAATATCTGGAAGATGATCTAATTTGAGAAACTCTCTTAAGATAGGATGAGACAGATTCTGAGTTTTCCATCTTCATGTTACGAAGTTGATTTCTTAAGGCAAGATTATGGCTAACCTGTTGAGTGCTTCATACATTTTCCTTTTTGTCTGTAGTTCAGATATATGAGGGATCAAGCGATCCTTTACTGAATTTGACACAATTCTCTTTTCTTTCCTTTCATTCTTCTTATGTGATGACGCAGCCACATACCCCGTAGGGTCTCTGCGCCCGACCTCTCGTTCAAAAGGATCGTTCTATCTAAATTTCCTTGAGCCGAAGTGGCTCTTTCGATTCCCCCGTGGAATCTCTGCTAAAAACCCGATCCACAGGTCCTTCTCTTATCCCACACGGCTCTTTTGCATTTAACCGTGATCTTCCCTGACTCAATTTCGGGTTTCGGGACTTTATGGTTCCCGATGTCAAGAGTCCCCTGTCCTCATGGACTCCCGAACTCTGAAATACCGATGCACCCCCTTTTGGACTTAGCCCATCCTGGCTATGCCCTGGTCCATGTGACCGCTTCTTATAAGACCGCAGCCTTACCTCCTTTTCGGGGTTTTGGACTTTCTTATGTCAAAGCGCATAGACACTTTGTCCTTGGAATCCCCGATATCCCGATATGACGTCAGTTGGCCCCCACACAATGGAGCTTTCCTACTTATCGGGATTCTGGACTTCGCAATTCTGAAATGTATGGACTTCTTGTCCACGAGATTCTCGATTTCCCGATTCCTGTAATGTCGATGAATGACTTTTCTTTCGGGAAATATCTTGAATTCTCTGATCTCCTCCACACGTCCTCCTATGATGGACGGTCCTGATCGCTTCTCGCGATTTCGCAACTTCTAATGTTGAAATGCTCCGTCATCTTGTCCCTTCGATCTCTGAAATGCCGATGGGATCCCGATCTCGCCCACGTATCCCAGTTGATGGACGGCTCAGATTCAATCTCAGGATTTCTTCATGGAAAATTATTGATCTCGTGTCTTCGAGATCTCCGATATCCCGATATGCGAAACCCCGATGACAACTAACCCTCTTTTCAGGATTTCTCCTCTGTTGGTCACGAAGGTTTAACCCTCGTGCAACTCTCGACAAATCCGACGGTTGTTGGGTCTCTGCATCAAGATCCAATGGTCAATATCCGTTTTTCCGAGGAGCTCCTCCTGCTACTCTCTGGACGTGAAAACCAACGGTCCAGATCTCTTTTCTCTAGCCGATCTGACAATTGTTGTGCTCTCCCTCCTGAGCTTGCACGCTATCTTCTTAGACTTGGAAGAATTTCAATCTTCTAGAGGCTTCAACCTTGGCCTCCTTCTTCTCTGCGAACTCCTTTACTTTGAGTTCTCGTCACATGTATAAAAACGTTGATCCTCCTGAGCTTTGAGTACTCTGAACCCATCAGAGGGTTCTGAAGATTCTGCACTCCTTGCAGTTACGACTCTGTGCCTAAAAGAACTCACCCTCCTGAGCTTATCCTTATTCTGAATCCTTAAAGTATTCTTCAACTCCTGCACCTCTGCAGAGTATTCTCATGCACGCACAATGTTGTCTCTCCTGAGCTTCTCAAACACTCAGACCCCTAAGGGATTTTATCCTTCTTTCTTCTCCCACAGATGGAGAATACTTGGATGCCCTCCTGGCTATCCTCTGCCTCAAGCAACTTCTTGCTGAGTCTGCAGGGTATTCAGCAACCCTGTTAAGATCCCTCAGTGGGTTCTTCCTCTAAATTCTAGAACTCAAAGAGTTCTCTTTTCTTATGTCTGCACACTTACTCAATATCCTCCTGGAAGAGTATCTTTTCACAGAACATCCAACAGTTCTGTCTTCTATGCATTCCTTTCTCCTGCCCAATTCCCACCTGGAAGAGCTCTCATAATCCTCAGTGATTGTGGTTCTTCCTTAAGAACTCATAGCAGAGTTCTTCCTCGATGCACCGTTGTGCATATGCTCAATGCCCACTTGGCAGAGCTCTACAGAACTCACAACAGAGTTTCTGTCTGCAACTGTGTCTCTCATACACAGCCTTGCCTCCAAGGTGTTCAACAACCTTGAGGTCTTCTTTGAGTTGTTGATTTCAAATATTGTGCTCGCAACACGTCTTCGTCTGAACCCGCAATGTTCAGAAATGCACCTCTGTGCATGGCTATCAGAACCCGCAGCGTTCTGTCACACCCTCCTGGTGTGAAGCCTCAAAGACTTCTATCCCTGAAAATCAAACACACTCCTGCAAATGAAAACCTACAGCATACATCTACAACATACAATGGAACACACCAAGACATCCACATAACACAGAAATACGTGCAGGAAAAACTGCTTCTGTTTATATTAAAATGGAAAATGCTTGTTTTTACAAGGTGTTCCTGAGCATGGCCTGTAACAAGGTCTCGGCTCTTATATTCTGTTCTACTCGTAGATTCTCTTCTCTCCTCTCAACTCTATTCTCTATGTTAGCTCTACTAACTACTAAAGAGATACAATAGATCTTTTTACATGAGGGGGCTCTTCGAGCTCTTCCCTCCAATCTACCTACCCTATTCAATTACATTGAATGAGTTGTCTAGTCCAGCATCCGAATCTAGATATCATCCTTACAAAACATTAAAGGCCTATCTTATCTACATCCTGTGAAAAGGCATGGATTCACGGCTCAACAGCCTAAGCATTTAATTACATTGAATTCAGATTTCAAATGAGGTTGCGCCTCTCTCTTCAACGCGCGATTTGAATTCGCTAACGTGGCTATCTAGTTGGATGGCTGATGTGGAGAGATGCTTCTGCATCATACTTCTCAGCTGCAAAATTCATGATCTCCTGATCATGAGCTTCCCTTCTCAGCTGTTGAAATCCTCATGGATCCCAAATCATCCTTTGGAGCTGTTCATCTGCTTTGTTTCCTTGCGGATGTTGTTGCTGCTTCTGCGCTGCTGCTACTGCTACTGCTGCTCTTATTCCTAGCTTCTCCTTGCTAGTAGTCTTTGTTGACCCTAACATCATCCTTCTGATCTCCTCGATTGCTACATCCAGTTGTTCCAGTGGCTGGTCCTGTTTTTGCAATCTCCCCAGCTGCAAAAAATTTCATCTTATGGGCAGATCACTGTGATCTCCAATGCCTTCTTCATCATCTTCCAACTTCACCTGTTGGATGTGCATGCTCTGCACTTTCACCCTTCTTTCCATGGCTTCAATCTTCTCATACAGATCAGCCAAACTAATGTTGTCTGCTTCTTCTTGTGCAAACTCCCATGTTGTAGTCTTTTCAGTATCCTAGCTGAAAATATTGAGCCATTCCTCGGAATGCTCATCATCCCCTTCTGCTTCTTCTGCTGTCAGCTTTAGTCCTCCAGCTTCCTTAGCTTCCTGGTTGAATATGTTGAGCCATTCCTCAGAATGCTCATTTTCCTCTCCTGTTTGGGAAACTTCCAGAGTCTGCTCCAATTCCTCTTCCCTGACAGTCTCAGCTAGTTGTCCCTCTGTTGTTGCTACATCGGCAACACAAATTTCTACTTCCTCTTGGGCAAGTGGTAGGAATACCTCGATTCCCCCAATCATTAGAAGATTTCTCCGATCTTCCTCTTCTATCAGCTACACCTGCTGATCTAAATCCATTTCCAAACTCACCTGATTTGTCAGCTCTTCAGGCTGATTCTGACTCATCTCCTCATCCCTGCCCACCTGGAAATATGGGATTTGTTCACTACCCTCCTGGTATATTATGAGATCAACTGATCCCATCTTCATCATCACTTCTTGTTGAATTGAACTCACCTCCGAGTCCATAAGACCTTCAGATAGTCTCGAATGCTCATCTATGCCCACCTGGAAATCTGAGATGCTTCCACTACCCTCCTGGAAGTCTTCGAGATCCCGCAGCGACCTCATTTCATTACCCAGCTAACAATGTGAAATTCCCTGGCTGTCCTCATGACAGTCTCTGAGATCTCGCAGTGATCTCAACTTGTTTCCCACCTGGCAATTGGGAATTTCCTTTCTGCCCTCCTGGCAGTTCTTGAGATCTTCAACCGATCCCATTTCCGTTTCCTTGCCCACCTGGCGATATGGAATTTCTTCTTTGCCCTCCTAGCAGTGCTTGAGATCTCTAGCTGATCTCATTTTACCCTCTGCATCATTGAGACCTCTCCTAGTCTCTGGTTCACACATCTGAACCATTTCCTTAGGTCCGTCGAGGTTTTTATCATACCTCAACCATCCTCTTAACAGCCTCCGATGTCTTCTATCTATCAACTCCTTGACTGGCCATTTTGCTTTTGCCTTCCTCATGGGCCATTCATATACCCATCTCGGCTTTTCTTTCTACTGCATCCGCAATGCAAGCTTTTCTATTTATTTATTTATATCAGCGAGCTCTTCATCTATATCTTCTTGGCTCCATAGCTCTGAGTTTTTCCTCCCAGCATACTTACGGCCTTCAGTAGCCATGTCGTTTTCCCTGTTTTCTCTCCTAGCAAACTTGTTGTTGTCACTCTGCATCCCTGAGTGTCCTAGCTTCATCCTCCATAGTCATCCTGACTATCTATGGATTGTTGCCTACCTGCGAACAATCCTTACAGAGTCTCCAGCAACCCTGTCTTCTTTTGCCTCCTCGCTTCACCTAAAATATACAAGTGAAATCCCTGCTCTGATACCACTTGATGTGTATCAGAGTGCTCTTTCTCCTCTTGCTTCTCTTGCCTGAAATCTACAGACAAGAATCAAGCTTTGATACCACTTGATGTATGCAGTCGCATACCCCGTAAGGTCTCTGTGCCCGACCTCCCGGTCAAAAGGATCATTCTATCTAAATTTCCTTGAGCCGAAGCGGCTCTTTCAATTCCCCCATGGAATATATGCTAAAAACCCGATCCACAAGTCCTACTCTTATCCCACACGGCTCTTCTGCATTTAACCGTGATCTTCCCTGACTCAGTTTTAGGTTTCAGGACTTTATGGTTCCCGATGTCAAGAGTCCCCTGTCCTCGTGGACTCCCGAACTCCAAAATACTGATGCGCCCCCTTTTGGACTTAGCCCATCCTGGTTATGCCCTGGTCCATGTGACCTCTTCTTATAAGACCACAGCCTTACCTCCTTTTCGGGGTTTTGTACTTTCTTATGTCAAAGCACATAGACACTTTATCCTTGGAATCCCCGATATCCTGATATGATGTCAGTTGGCCCCCACACAATGGAGCTTTCCTCCTTATCGGGATTCCGAACTTCACAATTCTGAAATGTATGGACTTCTTGTCCATGGGATTCCCGATTTCCCAATTCCCGTAATGCTAATGGACGAATTTTCTTTCGGGAAAACTCTCGAATGCTCTAATCTCCTCCACGCATCCTCCTATGATGGACGATCCCGATAGCTTCTCGCAATTTCGCGACTTCTGATGCTGAAATGCTACGGCATCTTGTCCCTTCGATCTCCGAAATGATGATGGGCTCCCGATCTCGCCCATCTATCCCAGCTGATGAATGGCTCAGATTCAATCTCGAGATTTGTTCATGGAAAATTTCCGATCTCATGTCTTCGAGATCTCTGATATCCCGATATGGGAAACCCCGATGACAACCAACCCTCTTTTCAGGATTTCTCCTCTGTTGTTCACAAAGGTTTAACCCTCGTGCAACTCTCAACAAATCTGATGGTTGTCGGGTCTCTGGATCAAGATCCTTTTTTTCAGTGCGCTCCTCGTACTACTCCCTAGACGTGAAAACCAACGGTCTAGATCTCTTTTCTCCAGCCGATCCGACGACTGTTGTGCTCTCCCTCCTGAGCTTGCACACTATCTTCTTAGACATGGAAGAATTTCAATCTTCCAGAGGCTTCAACCTTGGCCTCCTTCTTCTCTGCGAACTCCTTTACTTTGAGTTCTCACCGCGCGTATAAAAACGTTGATCCTCCTGAGCTTTGAGTACTCTGAACTCGTCAGAGGGTTCTGAAGCTTCTGCACTCCTTGCATTTACGACTCTTTTCCTGAAAGAAATCACCCTCCTGAGCTTATCCTTCTTCCGAATCCTTAAAGGATTCTTCAACTCCTGCACCTCTGCAGAGTATTCTCATGCACACACAGTGTTGTCTCTCCTGATATTCTCAAACACTCAGACCCCTAAGGGATTTTATCCTTCTTTCTTCTCCCACAGATGGAGAATACTTGGATGCCCTCCTGGCTATCCTCTGCCTCAATAAACTTCTTGTTGAGTCTGTAGGGTATTCAACAATCTTGTGAAGATCCCTCAATGGATTCTTCCTCTAAATTCCAGAACTCAAAGAGTTCTCTTTTCTTCTGTCTGCACACTTACTCAATTCCCTCCTGGCAGAGTATCTTTTCACAGAACATACAACAGTTCTGTCTTCTGTGCATTCCTTTCTCCTGCTCAATTCCCACCTGGTAGAGCTCTCAGAATCCTCAGTGATTCTGGTTCTTCCTTAAGAACTCACAGCAGAGTTCTTCCTCGATGCATCGTTGTGCATATGCTCAATGCCCACTTGGAAGAGCTCTACAGAACTCACAACAGAGTTTTTGTCAGCAACTGTGTCTCTCATACACATCCTTGCCTCCAAGGTGTTCAGCAACCTTGAGGTCTTCCTTGAGTTGTTGATTTCAGTTATTGTGCCTGCAACACGTCTTCGTCTGAACCTGCAGTGTTCAAAAATGCACCTCTGTGCACGGCTATCAGAACCCACAGCGTTCTGTCACACCCTCCTGGTGTGAAGCCTCAAAGACTTCTATCCCTGAAAATCAAACACACTCCTACAAATGCAAACCTACAACATACAATGGAACACACCAAGACATCCACATAACACAGAAATACGTGTAGGAAAAACTGCTTCTGTTTATATTAAAATGGCAAATGCCTGTTTTTACAAGGTGTTCCTGAGCACGTCCTGTAACAAGGTCTCGGCTCTTCTCTTCTTCTCTACTCCCAGATTCTCTTCTCTCCTCTCAACTCTATTCTCTATGTTAGCTCTACTAACTACTAAAGAGATACAATAGATCTTTTTACATGAGGGGGCTCTTCGAGCTCTTCCCTCCAATCTACCTACCCTATTCAATTACATTGAATGGGTTGTCTAGTCCAGCATCCGGATCTAGATCTCAGCCTTACAAAACATTAAAGGCCTATATTATCTATAGCCTACGCAAAGGCACGACTTCACGGCTCAACAACCTAAGCATTTAATTACATTGAATTCAGATTTCAAATGAGGTTGTGCCTCTCTCTTCAACACACGATTTGAATTCGCTAACGTGGTTGTCTTGTTGGTTGGCTGATGTGGAGAGATGCTCATGCATCATTATGCTTGGTCTTTTGCTCTTCTTCCTCTAGTTCTGGTACACCCACGATAACATGTTCTAGGAGATCATTCTCATCTAGAATCATTTGCAACCTATGCTTCCAAGATCTGAAGTTTTTAGATACTGCCAACCTGTCTTCTACCTGCATACTAGTAACTATTCATTCTCGCAGTAGAAACCCTATCACTCTGGGCTATAGAAATAATAGAAAAAACAAATTTCTTAGATCTGAAAACCGAACTCACCAAAATATGCACTGGACTGAGGCGAGTATGCTGGTATAGTCAGTTTCTGAAAATTCCAATTTCCGACCCTTGAAACTGGACCTGCGAAATTATGGACTGCAGCTTTCTAGTTCTCTGGTACTTTTGGTCTTCTAGTACTTTTGGTCTTCTGGTGCTTCTGGTTTTCTGGTACTTCTGGTATCGGTGAAATATAGGGTCTCACTTTTTGGGAGTTCTATCCACTGAAAAGGTGCGCTGAAAGTGCCAAAGAGTTCCTTGGGCTAGGACACACTTTTCTAGATGACTTTTGGGCTGAAATTCCTCTTCAATAAAATTCCCTAATTTTCTTCTACGACAACAATGACATTTTTCTTTATCTAGTGAAAGATGCTCTCTTCAGATTAGCTCTGAAACCATGTTAAAGTTTAAGATATTATTAGGTTTCTTTTCAATTTACTAGATAACCATAGCATAGATAGGATCACTGAGAAAAACACAATCACAAGAGTACATAAGCATTTATCCTGGGAAACCCTCAAGGGGAAGACAACCCAAAAAAACTTCTTTAATATAGATTCAATAACCAAGTGCAGTGCCAAAATAAATCTCTCTCTATGAGAGACAAACTATCATGATGCTAGACCATAAGATAATCAAAGAACCATAGTGAATCCAATGCCAAGACAATAAGCCAAACACTAGAGAATATCCTCTACCAATAAATGTGCCTCTCTCTCTTCCTTCTTCCGACAACTAGTAACTGCAACTTCCTTCAATACTTGCGCACTAAATGAGTGAGCTGAGTGAGTGAAAAAATGAGGCGTTGGCTTCCTTTATTTATACAAACTAGCAAGTGCTGAAAGGAGGTGTCTCTTCACTGGTAGCACCAAATTATCTTTCTGGGTAGTTAGAACCACTTTAATTTTTCTAGGGGCCGACTTCTTAATTTTCATATTACATTTAGGATTTAATTCGCAAAAGGGGATAAGAATATTCTTTGTAGTTACACAATATTTTAGCATCTAGGCTCTCTGGACTTTAGCATCTAGGCTCTCTGACCTAATTCAACACATAAGCCTCATAACTTATAATAACTACCTCACCAACCTATAAAACACAACATATACACAAAGGCTCCATGGCCTCAAAATCATGTGCACTTAAGTTTGTTGTGCGTGGTATCCTGGAATGTGCACACTTCATCATTTTAGTGTGCAGTATATGTGCGCACTATACCATGAAAGGGGCATGAAAATGATATCAAACAACTCACCAACTTAAGTACATTTTCATTTACATTTACAATTGGGGTTCGGCCTAGGGTTATTACATTCCCCTCCCCTTATTTATGCATTGTCCTCAATGCAATATATACACATATACAACCAAAATTTCAAAAATCCTCAAAAAGATGTGGGTATTATGCCCGCATAGCATCTTCATGCTCCCAAGTTGCATCCTTAACACTATACCAGGTCCATTGGACCCTTACAATCTCTATGGCTCGATTATGGATATGTTTGATTTTCTGGTCGATAATGCGTACCAAATGTACTTGGAAAGCGCCTTCTTGCTCCACCTGAATCACATTCCAATAAAAAACATGATTAGCATTAGATATATATTTCTTAAGAAATGATACATGAAATACATTATGAATGGTCATTAATGTAGGCAAGGAAAGCATGTATGCTACATTCCCAATCCTCTAGGATTTCAAACGGCACACAATAGTGAGCTGCCAACTTTAAACAATTTCCCAACTTCAAGGAATTTTTGTTGGCCTTCACTTTCAAGAATACATGGTCCCCCACTTTAAATTCTCTGTGAGTTTTTCCCTTATCAGCATAGCTTTTCTACCTATCTTGGGAAACCTTTAAATTCTGTTTTATTTTCAACATTTTCTTTTCCATTTCCCTGAGTAATCCTAGCCCAACTACTTCTTTATCTGTTGGGTTATCCCAACTTACCAGTGTGTTGCACATTCTGCCATAAAGTGCCTAAAATGGGCTCATCTTTAGAGATGCTTGGTACCCATTGTTATAAGAAAAATATATTAAGTGTAGGTACTCTTCCCATTTTGATGGTTTATCCATAACATACATCCTCAACATATCCTCAATCACTTGATTCATCCTCTCTGTTTTTCCATCTGATTCTGGATGATAAGTTGTGCTAAAATTCAAATTTGTTCCAAATCCCTTAAATAATCCCTTCCAAAAATTTCATGTAAATTTTGGATCTCTGTTAGACACAATTATCTTGGGTATACCATGTAATCGAGAAATTTCTCTCATATTAACATCGACAATGTTGGTTGCCTTGTGAGTGATCTTTACTAGAATAAAATGAGCATTTTTAGTAAGTTTATCCACCACTACCATGATAGAATCATGTTGCTTGTTTGTTCTGGGCAGTTTGGTGATGAAATCCATTGTTACAACTTCTCATTTCCACACAAGAATGTGTAATGGTTGTAGAAAACCAGTTGGGTGTCTATGCTCAGCCTTTACCTTTTGACACTCCAAACATTTGGCAATAAAATCAACAACTTCTTTCTTCATTCCTGGCCAATGATATTTTCTCTTGACGGTTGCAATAGTTTTAAGATAACCTGGGTGCCCAACATAAGGTACATTATGCAGTTCTCTCAATATCATATTTTTCAATTCTTGGAAATTTGGTACATAATTATTCCCCTGTATATGATAATTTCATCATTTTCTAGTTTATAGTCTTCAATTTTCTGCTGCAAAATACCTTGTTGTAATTTTGTCACTAACTCCTTATATTGCAAATCTGATTTTACAGCCTCCAAAATTCTATCTTTCAAATCTGATTAGTACATGCTAATGGTTGTAGCATGCAACTCATGCACTCTTCTACTGAGTGCATTAACCACTTTGTTCTATTTCCCTTTGATATGTTTTATATCAAAGTCATATTCACTGAGAAATTCTAACCATCTGCTTTACCTGGCATTTAGAGTTGGTTGATCAAATAAATATTTCAGAACATTATGGTTGTTCCTCAGATCAAACATTTTCCCCATGAGGTAGTGCCTCGACTTCCTCAAGGCATGCACTATGGCTTCCAACTCCAAATCATGAGTGGCATAATGCCTTTCATGCTCCTTCAACTTCCTTGATTCATAACATACAACAAACCCATTTTGACCGAGGACTCCACCAAGTCCTTCTTTACATGCATTGGTGCATACAATGAAGTCTTCATTTGGATCTTCAATCCTTAGTATTGGAGCACGTGTTAATAATTGCTTCAAGTGTTGGAAACCCTTTTCACAATCCAATGTCCACTGAAACTTCACACCCTTCTTTTTCAAGGAAGTGATTGCATGTGCAATCTTTGAGAACCCTTCAATAAATCTCCTATAGTAGCGTGCAAGGCCCATGAATGATCTGACCTCTGTCACATTCTTTGTCACTAATCATCCTCTAATGTCTTCTATCTTCTCAGGATCCACTGTTATCCCATCCTATGAAATGATATGTCCAAAATAATGAATTTGCTTATGATAAAATGAGCACTTCCTCAATTTGGAATACAACTAATGATCCATTAATACTTGTATTACCATCCTCAAATGTTTTTCATGCTCTTCCTCTGACTTAGAATATGTAAGAATGTCATCTAAAAATATAATGACAAACTTATCTAAATATTCTCTGAAAATACCATTCATTAAACACATGAAGACAGTTGGTGCATTTGATAACCCAAATGGTACCACTGTGAACTCATAATGACCATACCATGTTCTGAAAGAAGTTTTGTTGATGTCTTCTTCTTTAATTCTTACTTGATGATAACATGACCTGAGATCAATCTTGGAGAATATTTTTTCATCTTTCATCCTTCTTGTGCTCACCATCAAATGTAGGAGGTTTGATTTTGTTCATTTCTCCTTGTAGCTCATCCACCTCAGACCTCTTATGCTTCTTGAAAGGGGATGGACTTGAGTTGTTGTGCGCTCTCTTATTGGAATTCCTCAAGGAGTGATGGTCATGTCTGCTAACACTTCTTGTTCTTCTTTTCTTCAAGAGACTTGTGACTTCCTAATTTTCTTGAGCCACTCTCCTTATACAATTTATTTTATATTATGTTCAAACTCTGCATTAACTTCATGTCGAAGTCCTCCTATTGTTCCTTGGCTCTCATAAGCCTTTTATTATCAACTTTATGGCTTTGGACATCTATCTGTAATTTTTTAATGGTCTCTATTGCTGGAACACTTTTAAAGTTATAAGCCTGAAGCTTTACCCTATTTATTTTTACTTTATCTCAAAATTGAACTCCCATAATAAATCATTTTTGTCTTATATCCTTCAGGAGTACACAAGATCTACCGTTGATCCATTTCTCTCATCGATCGAACGATCTCTTTTTACGAACGTTTTGGAGCTGCCTGAATGTTAAGAAGGTCAAGCCTCTAGAGACTGCTTCGAAATTTTGAGCTTCAGATTTTCACGCTTCAGGCGTTTCACCATGTAGCAAATCCAAAGTCTCGATATCCGAAAAGTGTTCAAGGGGTTTTAGTCATTATGCATGTATACCTTCCTGAACTTTGACACGTCATTACGAGTAGTGGTCTGTCGAAGTGTCCATAAATTTAATTTACCGACACATGAAACGATAAATACCTAAAAAGAAACTAAGCCCAATTAAAAATCAAGTAGTAGTTTCGCACTTTCGGAGTTCGGGCATTTGCAATCTATCATATTATAAATTCCTGAAGCCCAAACTCCTAAAATGCCTTAAGCGTTAAGCAGAGTTAATTAAAGATTAAAGACAATTAGAAAATAATTAATCCTTGCACGATTTCATGCTTCAGAGATCATATCTCGAGCTATTATCTAATATCCCGAAGTCTGAAACCCTGAAATACTTAAAGTTAAATAGAATTAATTAACGGGTTAAACACGATTAATTAACGTATTAAACACGATTATCTCACAATTAATTCTTCGCTAAATGATAGTTCAGGGAATTTCAAATCTTGCACATCTAAGCTCCTAATCGCGAACCACCAAATAATGGCATTAATAACAGCTCTACTTTAACGTTTTCAAATAAGAGCACAGATCACCGCCTAGATCTTTTCACTAAATAAAATGTTTTGAATTCTATTTGCGATTTCGCAGAACAACAGGTTTTAACAAGCTAAGAAATATATGCATTTCCCTGTAACAAGTAATACAATTATGATCTTGTAATATCATGGCACTGCGAAAAATGGTTAAAGAATACGGTGAGAATGTGAACCCGAACTAAGACGTCCTCTCGAATACTTCACCAAGAGCTATGAAACAAATGAAACAACATAACTTTCTGGGTTAGTAGTGCAGTTAGTAAGCAAATGCATCCAATGTGTCAAACACGGGAATGCCAACACATCTGGAAACAAATAAGACAACCTGCACCTACTATTTCCATGAGTCATGATCAGATGTCAGTTATATCCGAGTTGGAGGATATGAAGAAGAAACATCCCTACCTACAGTCGAAGAGACAGAGTAAATGATTATGGAACCTTTCAATTTACTTATTGTAATATTTATCATTTTAGGTTATGAGAAGTCCGACCGTTTTAGGTTGAGACCATTTTGTATAAATAACTAAATCAAAGACTTATTCCAGGCTACTTCTTGCCGGATGTAATAAATAAAAACTCCCCTTTTGTGAGAATTAATACAAGTACAGATAGGGATTCCAACCTTTGTGCAGTTTGAGTTATGTGTTTCTCCCGTATCTCGTATTTCTAGCTTTTCTTTGTGTCATTCCTTCTAAGTGAGTGGTTTCAATTTAGTACTACTACTACTGTAGTCACATTTTATCGGTCGTTTGATAAGAAAGCAATTTTTCCTCTGTATTTGCTATAAGTGAATACAAGACCTGCGAGCTACTTGGATTATTGTATCTTATATCCTTTCAAGGGTGCATTGTTTATTTTCTTCTACTATGAACAAGGTAAGATTCATCTTTTGTTGATGCCTCATTTTGTTTAACAGTTTTGTAAGTTTCTCCCACATCATTTGATTTTATAAATTGACTCGGACGAAAAAAGACGGTGTCTGTCCTGTTTTGTCATTAATTTCATTTGAGGATTAATTATTATATAAATAACGGACGAAAAAACACCTTTAAAAATGTTTTTTTATATTTATGATGCCTGGCATTATTCTTTAAGCCTTAGGTTTAATCTCAGGAACAATATCTTTTTGGCGTCGTTACCAGGGACGGAGAAATGAAGTTATTTTTCCCTGGGAAAACGACATGGTAAGTTTCTATCTTTGATAGTGAACAAAGATTGAATACATAAGTAAGGCTATTTTTTATCTTTCACTTGGCAACTCCCTAGTTCAAAGACTCCACTTGATTCACTAGCGACTCCATTGTTTCCAAGATGTCAATTTCTTTCACTGCTCGAATTGTTGCGAGGTTTGCTCCTTTGGAATTTACAAATATTTCTGGTTTTCCAAATACTGTTCTAGACCTCAAAGTTTGGGAAGAACATCTTCCTAGCTTTAGAGAGGATAAAGATGATAATCATGCTCAAAATTTGTTTGAATTTCATAAGCTCATGCATCAACTAGGTATTCATCAAGAATATCTTTTGATGAAATTGTTCATGTTTAGTCTGGGAGGAGATACTTGACTTTGGTACAAATATCTACTCCCTTCCAACATTTCATCATTAAAATAATTCCATGCAGCTTTTCATAAATATTGCAAAAGAATGTACTCATCAAAGTTCATTTTTGAAGACTGTTGCAATTTAGATTTCATAGAACAACATTGTAAAGAAAATCAATTTGCTAATGAAAAATCAGAACATGATAACAATTGTGGTCAAGTATACGAAGAATAATATACAAGAAAACAAGATCTCCTTCAAACAGATCAGGAAAAATTATATGAAGAAGACTTTGAATTAAATCAAGAAGAGGTTTTTCGTAGCAGTAAGAATGAAGGCAACATCATTGCAAATGAATAAATCCTTGCAGAACCTTCAATCTTTCAAGCAGATCAAGTCCAGATTCATTGTAGAAATAAAGATGAAAATGCATTTTCTAATGAAGAACTAGATTCAAATACATACATACATGATTCTACCTTCAGTTCCTCTTCCCCAAAAAACGATTTTCAGGATGATTTTGGTAGCATTGATAGTATTGAAGATAATTTGATTGAAAAAATCGATGACGGAATTGTTGATCTAGATATTTGTGAAGGCCCATGGTTTATTGAATACCATTCACAACTAGCTTTTGAAGAGGATGATCCTGGTAATGATACTGACAATGGAAACAATACTCAATGTGCATTTATCATTGTATCAAATGCTCATAGTAATTACTGCCATGATCAAACCATTGTTCTAAATGTTGATTTTGACCAAGTTGCTATTATTCAGTCATCATTATTAGATTATCAAGAAATGGAAGTTTTTGAAAGTCAAAGTTTAGAAATTTTATATAATCATCTTGTCTATGATGAGTATCCAGACGATGAATGAAAGCAAAGTTCTTTCCCAACATGCATGGAAACATACAATAGTTCTCCTTTGTTTGATAACTATGATGAATGTGATCTTGAATTTGATGAGCAACAAATTAGTTCTCTTCCTCCGGAGAGTTATGTTCAGCAGGAAAATTATCAGTTGCACTGTGAAAGCAGTCAACCTGTATATGACAGTGATGAAGAATATTCTTGGACCGATGATGAAGGAAATAAGGAGGGGTTACTGGAGCAACTTATCTCCCCTTCCTATTTAACAACTGATGAGAAACAGACTAGTGAGCCTCAATATGGATTTCTCAAGCCAGAAAAAGAAAAGATCAGCTGTAAAGAAAATAGGTATTCCATACAACTTGGCCAGCAGGAAAAGGTATCAGATGACTTTGAGAATTTTATATCTTTATCTTTTCATGATCCAATAGTTGTTTGGTTAGAGTATTTTCCTCAAGAGGTTCAAAATGTTGCAACATTTTGTGTGCAACCAAACTTCAGTAGTAAGCACGAGCTACCTATTTATTCTTTTCTACAAAAAAATTATTATCTTTTCATTCCTTCATTTAGCAGCAAGCAGGGTATGTTAAACAACCCACTATTTGCATGGCTCCATTGGAAATTTCATATTACGTGATCAATGGAATTTCACCTAATTAATGTAGGGCCATTGTATATAAATAAGTCATCCATAATAATAATAATAATAATAAATAAACTTGAAAGAAGTCTAAACCAATTATACCAACTTGTGTAGGATTAGGAGTTTTGCTAATTCAGATCCTTCAAAACTATGATTGGGTCATTTTTTACCTATCCCCAAGTTCTTATCCACTTCAAATTTTCTTTCTCCTTTCTTATTTTCTTTAGTCTTCATGGATACAGAGAAAAGAACTTCACCTTGACTCTGAAAACTCAAAAACATATCTTCAAAATAATATTAGGCGAAGATCTATTTTCCCTTTCATTTTAATTGAAGGAAAATATGTTTAGGCTAATCCTAATAACTTTAACTCTCTTATCTGGTTTAAACTGATTAGTTCACTCAAGGTTGATCCCTGAAGTTCAAAATCCCCTATAAAATCTCCTCTATAGATGAAGGTGTATTGAAGATTGGAAGAAAATTAGTCTTAGAGTATACTTAAAAAATTATGACAGACCTTTCTTTTAATATTTTAAGAAGATATCATCCCTTGTATGTTACATACAGATTGATGGCCCCCACTTCATGTATTGAAATATAAGACAGATGGTGAAAGGAAATTTATAAAATGATTGCCCCCATTTAGTCCAAGACAAATGGTGAAAGGAAATTCAAAAAATCGATTGCCCCCATTTTGTTCAAAAAAGAGATGATGAAAGGAAATTTACTAAATGATTTCCCTCATCTCAGTATTTAAATGCAAAATTACTAACCGAAATGGTGAAAGGAATTTCAATGGGAGAAGTACATAACATCATCGGGGTACTGGACAGGCTCATTGGCAGTGAAGGAATGTCTATGATATTTGTGTGGCCATCATAGGTACCTGCATGATATACTCTGACATCTAATTCTTTTTCAATTAGATTTACATTCTGAACCAACAGGGGATCCCAATAAAATATGACATGTATACTTAACCTTGACGTGAACGAAATCGATCAAAGCTTGATATTTCGGCTAAAGTTACTTTGATTATCTTAAGAAAATCCGAATCTAGTTTTAAGAAAGAGAAATTTCAAACAACCTAACTAAAGGTCATGATTGGATGTGTTTTAAAGTTCTTTTTAAGTTTCGATTGAAACTATTTTTCTCAATATGATCCTTTTCCGAATGTGTTCCACAGAAATGCAATAATGACTCCATTAACCCAATAAAGGCACTTGGTCTACAGTTCTTCCACACCTCGCAGAGAGACACGATCCCCAGATGGAGACTATGTTGGAACACTTTTAAAGTTATAAGCCTTAAGTTTTACCCTATTTCTTTTTACTTTATCTCAAAATCGAACTCCCATAATAAATCTTTTTTGTCTTCTATCCTTAAGGAGTACACAAGATCTATCGTCGATCTAGTTCTCTCATTGATCAAACGATCCTTTTTTCCAAACATTTTGGAACCGCCTAAATGTTAATAAGTTCAAGCCTCTAGAGACTGCTTCGAAGTTTCGAGCTTCGAATTTTCGTGCTTCGGGAGTTTCACCATGTAGCAACTCCAAAGTCCCAATATCTGAAAAGTGTTCAAGGGGTCTTAGTCATCATACATGTATACCTTCCTGAACTTTGACACATCATTACGAGTAGTGGCATGTCGAAGCATCCATAAAGTTAATTTTTCGACACATGAAACGATAAATACCTAAAAAGAAACTAAGCCCAATTAAAAATCAAGTAGTAGGTTTGCGCTTTCGGAGTTAGGGCATTCACAATCTATCATATTATAAATTCACGAAGCCCGAACTCCCGAAATTCCTTAAGTGTTAAGCAGAGTTAATTAAAGATTAAAGACAATTAGCAAATAATTAATCCCTGCGTGATTTTTCGTGTTTCAGAGATCATATATCGAGCTATTATCTAATATCCCAAAGTCCAAAACCCCGAAATACTTAAATTTAAATACAATTAATTAATGGGTTAAACACGATTAATTAACGAATTAAACACGATTATCTCGCAATCAATTCTTCGCTAAATTGTAGTTCGAGGAATTTCAAATCTTGCACATCTAACCTCCCGATCGTGAACCACCAAATAATGGCATTAATAATGACTCTACTGCAACGTTTTCAAATAAGAGCGCGGATCACCGCCCGATCACGAACCACCAAATAATGGCATTAATAATGGCTCTACTGCAACGTTTCCAAATAAGAGTGCAAAAAATGTTTTGAATTCTATTTGCGATCTCACAGAACATCAGGTTTTAACAAGCTAAGAAATTTACGCATTTCCTTGTAACAGGTAATACAGTTTTGAGCTTGTAATATCATGGTGCCGCGAAAAATGGTTAAATCAGCTGGTGAGAACGTGAACCCAAACTCAGACGTCCTCTCGGATACTTCACCAAGATATATGAAACAAATGAAACAATAGAACCTTCGGGGTTAGTAGTGCAGTTAGTAAGAAAATACATCAAGTGTGTCGAGCACGGGAATGCTAGCACATCTGGAAACAAATAAGACAACCTGCACCTACTATTGCCATGAGTCATGATCAGATGTCAGTTGTCTCCAATTTGGAGGATATGAAGAAGAAACATCCCTACCTACAGGCGAAGAGATAGAGTAAATGATTATGGGACCTTTCAGTTTACTTATTGTAATATTTATCATTTTAGGTTATGAGAAGTTTGGTCGTTTCAGGTTGAGACCATTTTGTATAAATATCTAAATCAAAGAATTATTTCAGGCTACTTCTTTCCGGATATAATAAATAAAAACTCTCCTTTTGTGAGAATTAATACAAGTGCAGACATGGATTCCAACCTTTGTGCAGTTTGAGTTATGTGTTTCTCCTGTATCTCATATTTCTAGCTTTTCTTTGTGTCATTCATTGATAAGTGAGTGGTTGCAATTTAGTACTACTACTACTGTAGTCACATTTGATCAGTCGTTTGATAAGCAATCAATTTTTCCTCTGTATTTGCTATAAGTAAATAGAAGACCTATGAGCTACTTGGATGATTGTATCTTATATCCTTTCAAGGGTGTATTCTTTATTTTCTTCTACTGTGAACAAGGTAAGATTCATCTTTTGTTGATGCCTCATTTTGTTTAACAGTTTTGTAAGTTTCTTCCACATCATTTGATTTTATAAATCAACTCAGACGACAAAATATGGCCTCTGTCATGTTTTGTCATTAATTTCATTTGAGGATTAATTCTTATATAACTAACGGAAGAAAAAGCACATTTCAAAATGTTCTTTTATATTTTTTATGCCTGGCATTATTATTTAAGCCTTGGGTTTAATCTCAGGAACAACATCTACCATATTCATGTTTTCATCCATTCCTTCTCAATGTCCATTGGATTTTGTTCCTTCAATGCCCATATGGGCATCCATCCCTCTGATCTCATCTTCCTGGTTGTAAGCTTCATGTGCATCTTCCATTCCTTTGCACTCTGTGTTGATTTTGATTTGATCTAGTTGTTGTTAACTATGAAAAATGTGAAGCCAACATAACTTTGTCAGGCTAACTATTTCAACAATTTCATGAAAATATGAACCATTCTGGTTCAATAATACATCAAAATTATTTCTTCTGATTTCCTAAAAATCGAATGCCTAGATCAATTTTCTGGGTGAATAATTATATTCTATTGTCCAACACCTTTCCAATGCCTACTTCCATGCTAAATTTTGAGTCTTGAGAAAAAATTTATGGCCTTTTGAAGTTAGTTGGATCTTAAAATTTACCCTCCACTGTTTATCCTGTAACTTCCTCATAAAATCTTCGATTAATGAACAATTTACAACATTAGAAAGCTCTCTTTGGAATCTTTCATTTGAGTTGCAGAGATAAAGTGTACCTTGAGTGTAATGTACCTTAGTAGACTCTGTTCTCGAGGATTTTGAGTAGCTAAAAATGCTATTAAAGGCCTAAAAACCCGCTGCAAAAAGATGACCTTCAAACAATATAAAATGTCGCGAAACTTCACTGGTTTTTTGTTGTTGTAGACCATCTAAATGACTTCGCATGTACAAATTTGAACATGTACACCCAATTTAGCATGCACATAACACCATAAGGTAGCGCATGCTCTGCACACCTATAACCAATGTGGATCATCTCTCTGTCGCGTCAATAACTGGTGCACACTACTTTTGTGTCGCGTGCCAATATCCACAGTGCATAATTTTGGTTCATGCAATAATACCTGTTGTGCACAATTTTTGTGTCACATGCTAATATTTTGCGCGCATTTCACTCTATGCGTTGCACCATGCCAAATTTTAGTACACCCCCACCACACACTAGTACTTTGAGCGCACCATTAATTAAACTGTCGCGCGACAACATACACATACATTGTTCGCGCACCAACAAGATTCCTATGCGTTCTGTCAATACTGCGCACACTATGCGCATCATTATTATGCATGCGCACACCCCAAGCGCCAGTATTACACATGCACCACTCAATCTGCACTGCACAATGCTAAATTTAGTGTGCACACTCACGCACCAATATTTTCCGCGCATTACCACTCAGTGCCGCGCAACGCCAAATTTAAGTGCACACACTTACGTGCCAATATTTTCCATGCATTGCCACTCTACACCGTGCAACGCCAAATTTAAGTGCACACACCCACACGCCAATATTTTTCGTGCATCACCACTCTGCACCACACTGTGCCAAATTTAAGTGTGCACACCTTCGTGCCAATATTTTTTGTGTATTGCCGCTCTGCACTACTCAACGCTAAATTTAAGTGTACAAACCCGCATGCCAATATTTTCCGCGTATTTCCACTCTGCACCGCGCAATACCAAATTTAAGTGTACACACACACGCATCATTATTTTTTGCGCATTACCACTCTGCACCGCGCAACGCCAAATTTTAGTGCGCGTAGCTACGCACCCTTACTTTCCACACATCATAAGTTTTTTCACCACGCATCATGCAACTTTAGTGTGCACACCTGCACACATTCATTTTTTATGCGCATCAATTCCTCATGAATTCCGTTGCAGAAATTGGGGCTTTTGCCAAACTTTTTCCCAATTTTTATCATAGACATTTTGCAACTATGAAATTTGTTCAATTTCACCCTGATAACCCTAATTCAACCTTTGCAACAACCAATCGTTGTTGGTTGACATTCCTGGAATGAATTTTTCTCAAACTCAATTCACGAATTGAGAATTTTAATCAACTAATATCG
>SNQJ01S0143560.1:1421-12474 GCA_010110895.2 Picea sitchensis
TGGCCATAACTCTCTAACTGTGAGGAGTTATGTGACGTTCCACATACCACCAGAAATGGAATGACAAGAAATATCCATATAGGATAGTTTCACTAACAAAATCACTGACCTTCATCTCATTATTCCACAAATAAGCATGGGTTCTCTAACCATACTTCTAGGATAACTCAATCCGCAAAGCGTCTTCCTGTGAGGGATTTCACCATAAGGGGACCACTTTGGAGTTCATCGATGTGTAATTATTATCAACCATGAAAAGACAATAATGAGTCATCTTTACATCAAACAAACTTGAGTCCATTAGCCAAACCTTTGTGCTACCGGGCTTTCTTCAAGGTTTGACATCAATGACAACCAACCTTAATCAACATGAAGCTCCCAAGGTGGAAATTTTTCCTATGCAAGCATGAATCCCAACGTTGTATGGACTGCATAAACTTGTGTGCAAGAGAAGAGGCCAAGTATGGTGTGTCTTGATAAGTGTGCCATGAGGTATATTAATAGCACCTAGAAAACTTTATACTCATTTTTCACGATTTTTTGCGAGTATGAATTTGAGGTCTATTTTATGATCCAAGGTCATTTGTAAACATTAATACATTCAAATACACTCTGATATGATCCTAAGTTCAGGAAAAACATTGCATAATGAAATTTACGACAATCAAGCAACCCATTGCTTGCTTGAATTGTGGAGTTCGTTTGTTCCTCTTAAACAATTTTGGAGTTTCAATGTGTATGCAAGCAAGAAACACTTTTGTTTCTTATAAACTGTGAATTTTTACCATGAGTAGCGTTCTTTTAGTGGAGTTTCCAAAGATAGCAGTTGCATGTTGTCGTACCCTACTATTACTATTAGTGATACTATTAGAGATATATTTTTAATTAGTTATTGTTCTGGTAATTGTGATTGAGTTTTTTAAATGGGAAAGTCATTCTTATGTTGGAAAATAGCATGGAGGGTGTAAATAAGAAAATAGCATGGAGGGTGTTATAATAGAATAACATGGAGGGTGTCAGATTAGACTATGAGACATCTAATGGTGGGGTTGTGAGTTATTTAGAATAACATGGAGGATGTATGGTGTAGATTATGATACATGTAATAATCAGGTTGTGAGTTATTTAGATTAGAGTAGAACATGATATATCTAATAGTGGTGTTGTTTTTTTTTATAATTTCTATTCTCAATAAAAGAAAAAAATAATAAGAGTTATGTGGTGGATAGATTATAAAGATATAGTTTAAACTTTCTATTTTTTGTGTTTTTTTTTAACATATTTTTCAATCAATTTTGTTGTTTTTTTATAGGTATATAGTTACAAATTATTGAAATTGTAGATTTGAGTGGTTGAGATTGTACATTCCAAGTGCTTAGGGGTTTTTGAAGGAGCTGAATCCATTTATGCATTCAAAAATTCATTTTAAATAATAAAAAATTGTGCTAAGAATGATATAACTAGATTTTGGTTTGGTTACACACTTTTAAACTACATCAATTAGAGTGGATGAAATGTTTTTAATACACTTCTCTATTAAAATATTAATAAATATTACAATATTAAGAAATGAGTGTTAATGGTACATGATAATGGTATTTAAGGATTTATATTTTTATAAAGTGATGATTTGAGGGTTATTTTTTTTATTTATGGTTGTTATTTATTTGATATTGTAAAATATTTTTTTATAAATTCATATCATTAAATATTACTACTTTCCATTTTTTAAAAGAAAAATATAAATATTTATTCAATTTTAAAAAGTTATATATATATATATATATATATATAGAAATAGAAATATATGTGAGTAGAATTGGACAACTTTCATGTTTTATAATTGTTCTTCTCTAGAAAAAAAAACTATATTCATGAGGGATAAATATGTATATTGTTGATAAGAGAACTAGGCAGCTTATTATCTCCTCTTACTGTGTCAAAAAACACATCCATCATTCTATACTACATATTGCATATTTTCTCAAAAAACATCTTATACAAAAAGTCTTCTCCTCTTCATCGATACAACATATCTTATATAACAATAAAAAATCATATGTTCACACAACCACTTCAATCCTTATATGTTTTTCATTGGATAACATATTAACAGACTTAAATAGAGAAAAATTATTATAGTTGGAACTCCATAGACTCAACCTCCTCCCCATCTAGAAATTCATAGAATCCAAAAGCATCAATAGGAATATACAAGGCTTCTTTTGATAGCTCATCAACTTTCCCATTAAGCTCCTTATATATATATATATATATATGGGTGAAAGAGAGCCACTCAAAGGATTTAGGAGAAATCAAAATATACTAGAGTAGGGTCCAAGTTGGATTCCCACCAATGACGCTTTTTTTTATTCCCAATCAATGAGCAACTTTGAGTCACCCATTACTTGTAATTTACTTGCCCCTTTTTTAGTGGAAATCTCCAACAAAGACCGTAGAGTGATGAATTCAACTCATTTTTTTCCATCTTCCTGGAGCATACCTTATATGGATATAAAGATTCTACTTCATGTACAAAACTACACCTACCCCACAAACTGGAGGATGACCCTAACTGGCTCTGTCAAAGAATCCCCAGGGGATATCAAAGTCTAGCTTAGGCATAATCAGACACAATAGTATATATGGGATCACTATTCGAGGAAATATTACGACGATAAAGATAAAATTGATCATACTGTAGAAAATTACTACATAATTATTATCATTTTTATCATTTTTTCCGAGCTCCCCAAAATTCATAGTAAGTACAACGACGTTCTTGCATCGTCGTTCTTATGACGAAATTTTGTCGGAAGTCAAAACTACCCGTTTGAAAGATTTTATAGGTTGGTGACTTGTTCAAATTTCATCAAAAGTTCGACGTCGGTGAGAGATTTCGACAATTTTTTTGTAGGTGTGACGTTTGTAAAATCTTTTTCTAGTCATTGTTTGACACATGAAATAGTCTTTTTTCTATCAACTACCACATCCAATTCTTGATCTACATAGCTTGGATTTTTTACTTTGAAGGTTAGAAAATTTTAATATTTTTTTGTCTCCTTTTAAATACCCATATTGGATACCTAACCCCTAGACCCTCTTTTATTTGGGGACAAATTGTTGTTTATGAAATAGGTATGAACATGTCTACTCAATTCGATTTAATGACTATACAATTTGTCTTGGCCTAGTTCTATTTTATTGTTTGATTTGCTTACTTGCTTATAGTGAGGATTTCAAGATTTTGTGATAAAATTGTATGGTTTTAATTTCTTGAGTAATTGTTAACAAATCTTATAAATCTTTAATAAATCTATGATGGAAATGGAATAATTCACTAGTACATATGGGATCAATATTCGACGACATTCTACCATAAGAATATATTTGTATATTGTACTTATATTTCTTAAATGGATTTTGTTGTAATAGGAAATTACAATGCCATATAATAACATTACTCTGAAGCAAGAAATGACGCTTGTTAGGTTAAGGGTGACGCTAGAGTCAAAGGGTGATGGGAAATGTTATTAACCTTGCAGTCAATGTAGGGGATTTAATAGAAGAAGACTTGAAAAAAGAACAATTGAAAAACATTGTAAGGAGTATGGGCACATTGAAGGGGGTATGCATATTGTCCCACGGTTATGGAAAGTTTGTAGGATATGGAAAAAAAAACATCATTTTTCCAGTGATGGGGTGACTTGTGATCGAGGAGGATCTAAGGAATGCTCACAGAGGTCCAGGAGGATCAGGAACGTCTATAGAGTTCTAGAATGGTTTGAAAATGCTCAAAATTCAAATATCAAAAATTATCTCAAAAATTCCATCAATGTGTAGAGCTCAGAGATAGCTTTCCAATGACACAAAAATCTCCCTAAATGAAGTTCGTATGCAAAAGTTATGGATGGTCAAAGTTTAGTCAAACTAGCAAAAAGTCAAAGGGAAAAGTCAAGGGGTGACACATATCACCACTACAAGGGTGACACATGGAACATGATCATACAAGACATACAAGTGATGTCGTGACCTCACAGGGCAACACGTGGCAGGAAGGTGACGTGGCATGACTGATTGGTAGGTGACTAGGTAGATCGTACAAGTCCAGGTGGACCAATCATTGTTTGACATGTGGTTGGGTTAGATCAATGAGAGGTTGCCACGTGGTGACCTCCCATTGGCCATTAATGGTATGGTTTACCAAAATTATGGAGTCAATGGGGTTCGAACCTGTGGCCTACCAAAGCCTCCACTACCAATGCACCTGCAAGTTGTTACTTAACCATACATATTGGCGAATTTATTTAAGCGTGTGTAAGGGTTTAATTGGTGGAAAAAAGGGTCGAGGGCCTAAGCCCTTGACCCATATCTTGTGGTAATGTATTATATACCATATGAACGTAACCATCCATGTAATCCATGCGAGGGCTGTTAAACTTTATGCTATATATATATATATATATATATATATATATAGCTCTGAAAAATATGACATAACCACCGCATATATGTTATAATAAAAATACTAGGTATAGTATGGTTGAAGGGGTTTGGCCCCACAACCTATTATACAATAACCAAATGAATTAACCAATCCGCCTAAGGTTTGGGACTTGTTCTAATTTCCCACTAACAAACATTTAATGCCTACCAAAAAATATGGATGGAAGTTAAGAGGCTCGCGACCTATAGTAAGGGTGGGAATTTCCATGTTTGCACAAAGATTGAGGTGCAGGTCCCAAGGTGGAAAATTTTCATATGAAATAATGAATCCAAAGTATGTATGGACTACATAAATTTGTGTGCAAGAGAAGAGGCCAAGTATGGTCTGTCTTGACAAGTGTGTCATGAGGTATATTAATAGCACCTAGAAAACTTTATACTCATTTTTCACGATTTTTCGCGAGTATGAATTTGAGGTTTGTTTTATGATCTGAGGTCATTTGTAAAAATATTAGTCCAGATTGTCACTAATGAGCACCATAGTGCATTGTTTGGCGTGTAAAGAGGGTGAAATTGAGCCAATTTGGAATCTGGTCGACTTTATAGTCAAATTCCTCAAAATTTCGCAAGGATTCTAATGGTGAACTAATTTTCTTATTTTGAGTAGTGGAATTAAAGAGAGTCCATTAAATTGGTTTTTTGCAAGCTCATGTTGTAATGTAATTTGGTATTTTGAGATGATGGAGAACAATCATACTATCTAAAGGGACTTTAAATATGAAGTGAATTATGTTAGTATTTTGAGTTCTTTTATTTTTTGATGTGTCATCTCATCATTCTACAAATTAATCATCAGTTTATGAGTTTTTGGGATAAGAAGCACATCATCATTTTTTTGCGAATCACCTCAATACGATGAAGAATTAATTTTGAATCAAGTTAGATGTTGCATGCATATATAATGTAAAGAAATAAGTGGTGTCTAAGGATTTTTGAATCAATTTGGTATCATAGCCAGGTTGATGTGTATTTGCATGAATTGTTGATGTGATGAGATCTAAGAGTTCAGTTGGTGAATATTTTGAAGGCTCTTATCAAGGCGAAAAAATGAGTAATTTTCTCCTGAAGTTGAGGCTGCAGAAGAATATTAATCGACAGATCCAGAAGGATAATTTTGAGTTAAGGATGCAATTACAAGATCTTGAGGAAAAGAAGCAGAAGTTGCAAGAACGATTGATATGTCATGAGGAATTCCATAAGGGTATTTTTCATGAGTTAGAAAGAAAGTTGTTGATTAGAAACCAAGTATTGGCACCATCAGTACCAATAGATGAATATTGATAGGATGAGAATGTAAAGTCTTTGATTGTAAAGGGACTACCTCTTTCAAAAGGCATGATCGAGAAAGATGACTCCTCATATTATTATTTTTCCCGTCAAGATGGTGAATGCTCGAGTATGGTCGAAGTAAGGAAAAATTCAGATGAGGAGGTCCTTCATAAGAAGTTAGTCTTACCTTCCAGTCCAAACAAAGGTAACATGTGTAAGATATCTCCAAAGAAATATGTGCACGCAAAAGGGGAAATGAAGAAATTTTCCACTGATAACACTAGTAAATGGTCTATTTATCCATATGGTTCATGTGGAACTAGTAACCATGATATCATGGATAAATTTCAAATAAGACAATCTATGAATATAATCCCTCCAAGAAGAAGGCTAAAGGAAAATATCATTTCTCAAAGTAAAGGAAAAGGGGGAATGATAAGAAGGGATCGTGTTTCCAAGATGGTAGCAAGACACTCTACTCTTATTGTGGTAAGAGTCGACATTGGATCAAGAAGTGTTGGACACTTTACCTGCACTTATGTCTGAATCAGAACAGGAAATATGAAAAGGAGCTTGCAAGAAGACAAACAATAACTCCATATGAAGTCAATGGTCTTACTGAAAGACTTGAGAAATAATACTTTTTGATGGATGGTCTTGCCAAAGTGATATATGAAAAAAATGAGGAATGGTTCATGGATAGTGGCTCATATTTCCACATGGCCAGGATGAGATCAATATTATTGACCTTCTCAGAGTCCAACAAAGATTATTATGTAGGATCTCAAACCAACACTAGAAAAACAATAAGAGGATATGGATATGTAAGATTCCAACTCAAGTTGGGAGGATTTCTAGGAACAAAACACATGTTGTATGTTCCAGATTTTAAAGTAAATTGACTCTCAATTGTGACATTTGAAGATGAAGGCTATGTAGTTGCATTCCAAAATGGCCAGGTACTTGTGTATTCAAGGGAAGTTTCTCCAGACACAATGATAGTTCTTTGTGTTTGCAAAGAGAGGTTATATAGGTTACTGGGAAGGACAATAGTTTGGTATAATGGTTTCTTGGATTCAATATTAAATTCAATGTTAAATTCAACATCAACGTTAGAGGCATTGTCAGATATTATAAACTGTGAGACTCCTTCCAGTACCAAGTGATGTAGACCCCTTACCTCAGTAGGGTCCGCTGACCTCCCAGTCTAAGGATTTTTCTTAACTCTGATGAGATGGAGCAGCTCTCTCGATTCCCTATTGGAATCCCACGAAAAAATCCATAGGTCCTTTATGACACTCCGCCTTCATGACTAAGCACCAAGCGTGAGCCTCGCCTCCCCGCAACCATGGGTTTTGACCGCACGCCTACACAAAAGGCGCTTCACGATTTCGCGTGTCAGGACTTTGTGAATGAGCCAACCCTGACTCCCCGACTCTCGAAATGTCCACAAGAGATTTAACGGTCCCTAGATCATCCCTTGGCCTCCGTCCATGTGACCATTCACCATGACCCGGGGCTCAATTATTAAGCGTGTCGGGATTTCGCGTATCAAGAATTCCTGATACAATTCACCTCTTTTCTCCCAACTCTCGAAATGTCGATATTTCAGAGTGCCAGATCAACGGTCCAAAATCCCCAAAATTTGACGGCTCAACTCTCCTTTTCGCATATCAGGATTTCACAATTCCGCGTATCGTGAAGTCGAAAGACTTTTCACCTCTGTTCGCTCGATCCCCGAAATGTCGATATTTGCAAGCGTCAGGTCAACGACTCACGACTCTCTTCAATCGAAGGTTGTGATCAAGTCATGATTTCGTGTTTCATGGCTTTTGGGGTCTCCTTACCTCCGTTCTCCCAATATTTGAGATCATGATGGCACTAGATAGACGGTCAAGATCTCTCCTTTGATCAACGGCTGTGATCAAGTCAGGACTTCACATTTCGTGACTTTGGGGGTATCCTTACCTCCATTCTCTCGATATCTGTAATCACAATGGCGCTAGATCGATGGTCCAAATCTCTTCTTTGATCAATGGCTGTGATCAAGTCGAGACTTCGCATTTCGCGACTTTGACTCTTATGGAGTCCCTTCAACACTTAGCCGAATTTTGGATCTGTGAAATCTTTGCAGCAAATTCTTGTGAATGACTTGATTCTTGTGAGTGACTGTGCAGGCCTTGTAGCAGTCGCTTTGCACTCCTTGCAAAGGGAAAGTTTCATGCTATCTCTTATGAGCTTTAGGATCAAAACAGATCCCGTCAGCACACTACTTGCGTTTTGTGTGCACACCTTGCACTCACTCAACAGAAGAGAAACAATTGAAACTTATACTAACTTCATAGTTTCATCCATTCATAACGAAATTCATTCATTTATGAAAAAAAAATAACAGATAATTACAAATAGTAATAGTATTATGCATTTGAATCAATTTTTCTCTGTCATTTTCATTCAAAAGTAAATGGCTATAGCTATTATCAAAACAATAACTCAAAACTCAGAAAATTCCTATTAACTTGCAACAGCCTCATTTGGGCATACAAAACCTCTATTTATCTCAGAGGGTCCTTAGGGTTCCCCTCGACTATTCGTCTACCTCCAAAATGAAAACCTAATGTCTAACTAAGTTCAATTACATTCAAGACTCTAAGTGAAACTCCCATATCACTCATGATCATCTGCTCCCAAGTGTTTGATCTTCTTCCATTTTTCCAATCATCTCCAAAAGATTCGCAGTAACTCCCAGCGTTTGAGATTCCTAAATGATTCCCAGGTGTTGAGATGTCTTGCCATGCGTGCTTGCTAATGATGCTCCCGCATCATACTCCCCCTGAACAAAAAATCATGGACTCCTGTCCATAAGGTCCTGCACCAAATTTCCATGCTTATGGATATAAGCTTCATTTTCCCAACTAGAATCCTCTATTGGGTGTCCCTTCCACTTAACTAGATATTCAAGATAGGTCTTCCTCCTGGTCTTCTTGCCAATTCTCTGATCAACGATATTCTTTGTATGTGGTTTTTCTATTATAGGCATTTGTTTCTCCCATTGAATATTATGTTGATCTTTTGATCCCTCTGTGTCATCTTTCCTGTAACGATATAGGTCTGAAATGTTGAATATGGGTGATATGCCCACATCATCTGGAAACTCAATCTCATAGGCGTTTGCATCAAACTTCCTCAAGATCTTACATGGACCTATCTTCTTCATTTTTAACTTGTTATACGCTCCCTTAGGGAACCTTTATTTCCTAATATGTGCCAGAACCTGATCTCCCACCTCAAATTGAAGTTCTATGCGATGTTGATCAACTCTATGCTTGTACTCTTGGCTAGAGTTATGCAATTGTCCTTTGATCTGGCAATGGAGATTTTGCATTTCTGCAGCAAAATATTCTGCTCCAGCACTTCTGATCTCACTCTATCCAAAGTCTCTCAACTTGGATACTCCCCTGGGTTTCATTCCATACAATATTTGGAATGGGCTCTTTCTGGTGCTTATGTTTGGCGAGTCGTTGTATGCAAATTCTACTTGTGGCAGAATATGAGCCCACTGGTTATGATGCTCAGTGACCAGACTCCTCAACAAGTTTCCCAAGCTTATGTTTACCACCTCAGTCTGTCCATATGTATGAGGATGATAAGATGAGTTAAAGGACAGATCCATCCCCAACTTCTTCCACAGGGTTCTCCAAAAATGACCAACAACTTTTGTGTCTCTGTCCGAGACAATGCTTCTGGGTAGGTCGTGAAGTCTTACAACTTCCTTGAAAAACAAATTTGCAACACATGTTGCATCACTGGTCTTCTAGAATGGGATAAAGTGTGCCATCTTTGAAAATCTATCCACCACCACAAATATGGAATCAAATCCTGTTTGCGTTCTCGGCAGTCCTAACACAAAATCCATGCTTATCGCATCCCAAGGCCTCTCTGGTATTGGCAATCATTGATACAATCCAGTGTTCTTTCTTTTTCCTTTTGCATGTTGGAAGATTCTACATTTGTTCACAAATTTTATCACTTATGTCCTTATACCTAGCCAATAGTATGAACTACTCAACTGTGCAAATGTTTTATCATGGCTGAAATGTCCAGCCAATCCTCCACTATGCTTTTCTTTCAAAAGGTTATCCCTCATTGAGCATTTTGGTATGCATAACTGATTTCCCTTGAACAACAATCCCTCTTGAATCATATACTCTGCCCACTGGATTATGTATCTCAGCATAGGATTCACACATGCTTCATATACTTCCTTGAAATCTAGGTCATCATTGTACATTTCCTTAAGGTGTTCAAACCCCAAGGTCTTCACCTAAAATTCCTGCAGAATCAAACATCTCCTACTCAATGCATCAACAACTTTGTTAGCATTCCCAACAATATGTTTTATGACAAAAATAAAATTCTGCATAAACTCAATCCACTTTGCATGATTTTGATTCAATTTTTCCTGTCTGGTTATGAATTGTAAATCTTGGTTATCATTGTACAAGACAAATTCATGTGGGACAAGGTAATGTCTCCACTTCTTCAAGGCTTGAATTATGGCATAAAAATCCTTATCATATGTGGAGTAATTTCTCTTAGTCTCATTCAGATTCTCACTAAAATAGGCAATCGATCTATTATCCTGGCTCAAAACTGCTCCAATTGCAACTCCACTTGCATCGCATCTCACCTGAAATGTATTTTCAAAATTTGGCAAGACCAAAATTGGTCATTCTGTTATTTTCTCCTTCCGTATATTGAATCTCCTCTCGGCCTCCTCTTTCCACTTAAAATACTTTTTCTTCTTCTTCACTATATCCATCATTGGTGCACAAATTCCACTAAAGTCTCTGATGAACTTTCTATAGAAACTTGCTAATCCATGGAAGCTTCTTACTTCAAACATGCTTCTTGGTGATGGTCATTCTACGATCGCTCTCCTTTTCTAGATCCATCTTCAGTTCATTTGAAGAGATCACAAAACCCAAGTAAATGAGTTATGTCTTCATAAAAGAGGACTTCTTCAGATTTATCAACAACTTCTCTTGTTGTAGTCTTCTCATCACTAGTGTTAGGTGTCTCAAATTATCCTCTTTAGTCTTGTTAAAGATCAATATATCGTCCAGATATACAACTGCAAACTTTCCAATGAAATCTTTCAATATTTCATTCATCAACCTCATAAAAGTACTTGGGGCATTTGTTAAGATAAATGGCATAACAAGCCACTCGTACAAACCTTCATTTGTCTTAAAGGTTGTTTTCCATTTATCACCTT
>SNQJ01S0143560.1:12484-23798 GCA_010110895.2 Picea sitchensis
TTATGATGATGTTGGGGGAAAAGTACCAACCTCTAGACATCATGTTGGGAAAAAAACCAACAATAGGTATCGATCAATGTACCAACCTATGGACATCATGTTGGGAAGAGGTTTGTTCATGGGTATCATACCGAGCATAGTTTGTTCTTGGTTTCAGGCTCATTAAAAATGAAACTGATCTTGAGCATAGTTTTCATTCTTTGTTTCAAGCTCGTTAAAAAATGAAGTACACTACAAGCATACTTCGTCATCCTTTGAGCTCGTTAAACCAAGAAATTTTTTCTTTTGAGTGGTAGTTTACCCCTTTTTTGGCCTTGTAAGACTAACTACAAAAAATGTATACTCTAGTTAATCATGACTAGAATACTTCTCCCTTATATTGTTTTACACTTTTTCAGGCTTGGGGGACTAAACTTACAAAAATAACATCCATGGAGTTGTCTTTAAGATCTTTTCAAACTCTGTAAATATGAAAATACCATCGATCTTTCCTTTTTTAGGCTCATAAAATTATGCATCAAAGGACCCATATGGGATCGAACTCTTCCTTCTTCAAGTTCGTTAAACATATGTTGAGGGACTCATCGAAGATGAGTTATACCAAGCATCTATTATCCTTTTCAAGATCGTTAAAAAAAAAAGAGGTACTCTCCAATCATGGTGGGGGGGGATTTTAAGGAAGTGGGTCAAATGTTTGGAAAACATTATGGTAGCTGTGTCGTGTTGTCATTGAACATGGCACTTTTTTTCATCTCTCCTTACAGTTGGGTAATCTTCTTGTCTCTGAGTCATACCAATCCTATAAGTCCTCATACTCCTTCGGCTCACCCGAAGAGTTCCCCTGTGATCGTTGCACTATGCTTTGGTCTATCTCTCATCCGATTCAATTTTGTCAAGTCATTTGTTGTGCCTCACAATGTTCAATGGAAATTTCACCTCAAACCAACCATTCTACAGTATTACCAATTTTCGTCCTCGTGTCATTCCATACTCATTTAATCTATCATCTTACATCACTTTCCTATGTCTATTTTGTGTCGATGATGGGGGATGCATAATGTCCCTCCTTCGATGAGTCTGTTCGTATCAAATTCAACACATTATCTTATAATTATACTTAGAAACCAATTAGTACCTTGGAGCATGCATGCCTTTTATCGAATGATTCCTTGGATGTTCAACTTCAACTCATTTATTCAAATTCGATATAATGTACTGGGGTACCTTGGGAGTCATTGTCATCATTGGTTATTTCCCTCCCACTTGTTAACAATATTCATCAATGACCAATAATCAAGTGGTTTCTTCGATGTTCGACATCAAGAAATCTATTGACATGGCTAGAATCATATTGTTTCAAGATTGGGATGAAGACATTGGGTTGGGTGCTTACTCTTTTATATGATTTTCCCACATTGCGTTAGAGATCATTTGAGTATGCGGTAGATTCCAGTATAACCATCATATTGGAAATCTCACTAATATATATGTTGTCACATAGATCCACTTTGTATTGCTTTGTGGCTATGTTTTTGTCATATTGTAGCTCCACTATGTATTCTTTTTTGGCTACGATCATATAATTTCATGGAGGTATGGATTAACATTGTATATTTGGTTTCCATATCCATAGTCAGTACTTTCATGGATCCGTAGTGTATTGGTTGGTGACCATGATATGAGTAAGTTTATTCTAAGCATAGATTTTCCTGCCTCAGGGATGATACATATGTATTTTTTGATGTTTGTTTGCATCTTTCTCTAGGCTCTCCTACACCATCTCCCTTGCATTGATATTTTTGTAAAGTGTTTTGGTCATCAATTTCTCCTCTGAGCTCATACTTTAGGGTGCATCTGTTACACACCTAAATGTCACACCACCAAATTTCATACATAAGTGTTGTAAGTGTCGTATGCACCTTACTAAGTGTTTCATGCACTTTATCAAGTGTCATATGCACCTTAATAAGTGTTGCATGCACTTTATTAAGTGTTGCAACTTTGACATCATGGAAGAACATTTGTCACAATCCCTAGTCTATGTGGAGGATAAAAACTCATCATGAGAAGGTCGAAACAATTCCTTTTACCTTGAGATTTTGATCATTTTTTAAGGTCAATTCTCCCCTGCCCATGTATAGGGAGCATTGATATCTTCTCAACACTCCCCTTCCCATGTATAGGGATCATTGACAATGATATATGCTCAGTGTTGGGGGAGCATTGAAGTGGTTAGAGGGAGTTATGGCTATCCCACCTTATTCTAAGGGTTAGTTAAGAGAAGATGAGGTCAATGATTCAAGTCATATCTCATGGATCCATATTAAGTCAACTCAATCCCAAATTATGGAGATAAATCCTCAACCATTTCCCAAAATACTTCATGGTGGTTAGGCCTCCAACTCCTATATAATGAGTGCATTCCAAGGTGAAAAGGGAGGAGAACTTGGGAATATCATACCTCTAAGCTTGTGACATTCAAGAGAGAGGAGGAGAATCCATGAGAGCATCATGATTCTAATATTGAGACATTCAAGAGAGGGATGGATATGAGAGCTTGGGGTAGTTGTTGCAACGTCAATGTTGGATTGTAAGTTCTTTACCATGGATTTCTATTAATACAAAACTTGGCCTATTCCCTTCATGTTTTGTGTCATTGGCTCATGCATGTCTATTTTTGTGAGATTCATCATAGATAGATCTATTTTCACTTGAAAATCTAGCGTAGAGGAAGTTGGTTTCTCTTTGTTCTTTGTAGCTTTCTTCTTGCACCTAAGATATTGGTCAAAAAGGTCAAAGGATGGAGTAGTGAGGAAAACCAATGTAAGAAGGTAAGTAACCCATCTCTTTCTTCTCATCTAATTCTCTAAATAGGCCTAAAGGGAAGTTAGTGTCCATTTTTTTTTTGTATTTTGATCAAAGAGGGATCTTGGTAAAAAGGGGGGTTTCACCTATCCACAGGGGGAACTTAAACACAACAACATGGATAAAGAGGGAGTTGACAGTTCCTTACAACCCTTAGTAGAATGATGTTGCAGTGACCAGGAAGAGGCCAACATGGCTTCATGACACTTTGCAATATGAAAAGGGGTATGGAACTCCTAGTGGTACTTTTAGGGAGAGAAAATGACCTCATAGTTTCTTGAGTTATATGGCATTGATGAGTCACATCATTGATTCTAAACCTTCTAGTTATGAGGAGTAAGCATGCCAATAGGTTTGGAAGGATGCCATGATGGAAGAGTATCGGTCTATCATCAAGAATGATGTGTGGGAGATAGGTCTAATACTAAAGGGTAAGTCACTGGTGATTTCAAAGTGGACATATAAGATAAATAACGCAAGAGATGGAAGCATCGATAAGTACAAAGTGAGGTTCATGGTGAGAGGATTCTATCATAAAGAGGGAGTGGAATATGCCGATACTTCTTCTCCTAGCGATGTACACTTCCATAGAGACTATTATTTCTCTTGCTTCAGTTGTGGGTTGAATATTACATCAGATGGATGTGAATACTGCGTTCCTCAATGGTGTGATTGAGGAAGAAGTGAATACAAATAAACCTCATGTCTTTGTGATACCTAGGAAGGAGTCTCATTTTTGTGTATTAAAGAAGGCTTTGTATGGATTCAAGCAGAAACCCAGGGCATGATACTCCATAATTGATGGATTCTTGATGAGTTTGGACTTCACTAAGAGTGATTCATATCCCAACCTTTAATACAAGGTTGTTGATGGTGGTCCTTTGATATTGGTTTTGTATGTTGATGATATGTTCCTTACGAGGGCAGAAAGGCTCATTCTCGGGTGCAAGATAGAGTTGGATTCAGAGTTAGAGATGAAGTATCTTGGCTTGATGCATTATTTCTTTGGATTGGAGGTGTGGAAGAAAATAGGTGAGATATTCCTCGAACAGGGGAAGTACACAGTTGAGATATTGAGTAGATTCGGTATGATGGACTACAAGTCCACGACTACACCTATGATGAAAAATCTAAATAAGTTGAGTGATTTCTCTTCAGATTCATATTTTTTGGATACCACTATGTATAGGTCGTTGATTGGATCCTTGATGTATATTGTTAACACCAGACCAACTATTGTCTTTGCAGTGAGCACCCTGAGCCATTTTATGGTTGATTCGAGGCACTTCCAATTGGTTGCAACAAAGCATGTGTTGGGATACCTGCGTGGTACAGATGGATATGGTATTACATATGTCTCAGGTGGTGAAGTGAGGCTACAAGGATATACTAATTATGACTAGGAAAGGAGTGGAGTGGACAGAAAGAGCACCTTGGGGTGCTACTTTAGATTAGGATCATCTATGATATCCTGGTTTAGTAGGAAGAGAATTATGTAGCACTCAATATAGAAGAAGTGGAGTATATCATAGCTAGTGTTGCAAGTCATGAAGATGTATGGCTTCAGAAGCTTCTTGTAGGATTGTTTGATCAAGAGATAGAGACGACCTTAATACATTGTGACAATCAAAGAGGTGTCAATATTTCAAAAAATTTGGTATTTCATGACAGCTAGAATCACATTGAGATAAAACATCATTTCATCCGAGACATGGTACAGAAGGAAGTAGTAAATCTCTAATACATATCCATAGATGAGTAGATTTCAAACATTCTCACCAAGTCTCTATCTACGATGAAGTTTGTGTACTTCAAAGACAAGATTGGTGTGATGCAGAATGTATCCCTCACTAAGAGGGAGTGTTGGTGTTTCTACAGTTAGAAACATCGGGAAGACATTCTACCAGATTGGTCATGCCAATTTTACCAAGGGAAAATGCTACATTCACTCACAGGGCCATGCTGATTTGGATAGTGGTGAATGGCCCAAGGGAAAACATTCTCCCATATTGGTCATGTTAATTTAACCAAGGGAGAGTAATAAATTCACTCACTGGACCATGCTGATTTGACTAGTGATGAATGACACATGGGGGAACATTCTCCCAGATTAGTCATGTTGATTTGACCAAGGGAAAAATATACATTCACTCACAGGGCCATGATGATTTGGCTAGTGGTGAATGGCCCAGGGGTAGTCTTTCTCCTATTATTCATGTTGATTTGATGAGGAGTGAAAATACTCAATATGCTCTCACATTTCCTACTCCATGATGGAGGGATATCTTTTTTATAGGGCAAGATTGACTTGTTTACAAGTCTAGTCTAATGTTGAAGATGTAGACTCAAGATACCTCTTGCGATGAGGGGATTCTTGGTGGGTTTACTCAACATTAGATCTCTACATTAATTGTATGTGCCTGTGATGAGATGATAAACCAACAAGGATCATGGACAAATGCCAAGAAGAAACACTGGAAATCATTAAAGAATATATTGAAGACAAAAGTACAAGTTGGCCCCAGAAGTAAATTAAAGGTGACTCAAATTGTATAAATAAAGGATGGATCATTTCATTTTGACACACACCAATCATCTCTCCTCTTAAAGTGCACCTAGCTAGTGGCATAATAGTGAAATTACAAGGAGCACCTTAGAAGAATTTTTGGTAGTTCGCTATCTTTTGCTGGTTCGCTATATTTGAGGGTTCTTCCTCATGCAAGGGAGAAGTTGTTCTCTATTTTCTTAATATTGATGATGATGTACTTAGATTGAAATATTCTTAAGAAAATGTGTTTCTTTTCCCAGGATAAAATCTTGTGTCTATTGTGTATGGATACATTTCTATGATTTTGTTTTTTTCACTGCAAAATTATTTTGGTTGATATTTTCAATGTGAAATTATTCTATGATAATAGTGGCACAAAATTCATAAGTAAATAATTATCGGATATGAAAATTGAAAATTCAACAGAGGGTGCCATCATTTTCAGCTCATCAAGAGCTTTCCAATGACTATAGTCATACTTAATTCTGAATGCGGGATCAAAGGTTATGACCTAATATTGTTCCTCGATCTCACAAGGTCAACATCCAACTCTCTTTCATGTGGTGTCCACGTGGCACTTCTTCACCCATTCCCTCTATCATGGCAACATCGTGGCATTGATGTGGTGCCTGCCCCAAATTGTCAAAGTGGAGCTTCTATCCACATCATCCTATCGTCATTTCCAAAATTCACTTCGGAGAAGTCCCCACTACACATTTTGACTGTCCTAATTATGATGCACTTATCATCCCTTTACCAGATCCAATAATCCTTAGATCCCTCATCCTACGGTCCTGAGTGAGTCAGCGATTCTAACTTACCCACAATCTAACACTCATCCCTTCCTTTACATTCATTAAATGAATCAAGGGAACCTAAAATGATTGAATAGTCGATATTAAACCGTCACCCTACAGGTTTAAATCCCAAACCCCGATGATGATGCATAAGGATCAATGTTCCAGATCTAGTTGTCTCATCTCTGATGATATCAATGGCTATCAACGTTCTCAATCCTATTTCTTCCTTCACACTCCCTAGATTAAATTTAACTGACCATTCCTCTACCTTCGATGATGATACCTTGGGAATCAATGGTCCAAAAACATTGGCCCTTAGATTTGATTTCCATCACTAAAGTGAAGGTTCAAAGAACCTCCTCACCCATTAGGACCCACATTAGTCCCATTAACCAATCTACTAGCAACATCTGCTACAACTCTTACACATGGAATTCCATGTAGGAAGGCCACGTCAACATGACGTCCTCATCATCCTTCATAACCTAAGTGTGATCTTACAAAGATCAACGGTGGAGAATATACTCACATAGGCATATATTGATGATTCTCATCAACTCTCCTGATATCACATCGTCGACACTTCCCTGACAACATATCCTCTTCCATTTTGGATCATTGATGATGATGCATGTAGCATCAAAGAAATATATCTCTCCATGCCATCTTGACCAGATCGACAACTGTCAGTCTATATCCAACCTTTAACACCATCACCAAACTTTTACAAGTTCCAACTCTCGGTCAGTTCCCTATGATAAAAAAAAATCGACAAAGGGTTGAGATTCACTCATCCCACCCAATCAATGGTTGTAATTTCCTCCAAATCTTGTCATTGTTGATCTACTGGTTAGTCCATGGGTTGGGACTTAGTCATTTTTTTTTATTCTGCGAGGATCTATCCAGGCATTCTAAGTTCTACTAGCATTATTTTTCAATGGTTTGTCTCTCATCCTCGTGAATACACGAGACTCTATAAAATTCACAATATCTCTATGACATATTGTGGTTTTTATCATGGTTCATGGTCCTCCCTTCCTCACAAATAATTTCCTAGGTTACACATCACCCCATCACTGGTAGAATTATGATTTTGTCCATATCCTGCAAACTTTCCTCTAATATCTCAAGGTCTTCGGGGAAACAACAATCTACACTCATTTAGTTTCACAAAGTGATACATAAATTAAATTCCATAGTAACATAATCACTCGTAAGAATTAACATTTCCCATTGTATCATGCATTTACATACACACATCATTCATGTTCAATTCTAACAAGATAAGTTAGATACTTATCTGATGAGGAAATTTTTCCAACACCAATTCACTTAGAGAGGACGCATTTTCTCCCAACCTTATTATTTAATATAGAGTGCCTTCCTAGAATATGACACCCCCATTCCAAGCCATGATACCATCAGGGAATATTGACTTAGCAAAGTTCCAAGCTCCTAATAATCTAGGAAGGTTACTATCCTTCCCCCTCTGACACATCAAAATTTTCCCACCTTCTACTGAGATCAGGGTCTCTACGAGTTTATTAGGTGGATTCTCAACTAGAATTCCTTTGCATAAGGGAGTCCTTCTCTTATAAATAGTCCCTCAATGACCTCCCCTTACTAGTGCCAGTTTCTATCTAGTAAGCACCAAGTTGTAGCCCACTATTGCTCTAGTTTGGGTTCTGGGTCTTATCTATTCAGGGTGATCATCAACAATTTTGGCAAGCTTCCTATTTTATTAAAGGAAATATCTTCTTCTCATTTATCTCTTCTATTAGTGATTCAAAACATCATCATGATTTGTTTTTCTCAGTCAAATTATTCTTTGCTCTTGCGATCTCTTCTTGTTCTCACGATCATTTTGTTGTCTGGGTTTCTGTGTCTCCTGTGTGTGTGGTGTGCATGCTTGCATGCATTTTGTTCTTCCTTTCCCATCCCCTTAGAAACATCATGGATTCTTGTAGACACCACCTTCAATCTTTGGCTCTCATTTCCGAGGAGGAATATCCATAGGTTCCTGCTATCAGGTCATTTAATTGGCCCTTACCTTCTTCAAGGGTCAACTGCCAACCTTCACTAACTATTCCAACCACCTCTATGACTCCTTTTATTGGTCATATGGATCTATGTAGGTCTGGTATGTTGAAGGTGTGTGGTTATTCTTAACAAGCATAAGTAATCTTGTTAGGAAATCTTCCTATATTATTCACTAATGCACTTTATCTTCTTCTAAACTCAACCATTCAATCACCCCTTCTTCGTCAACTTCCTCTAGTATATCATGGCCAATACTATCAAGGATGTTCCTTGTCAGTCAATAGTTTGGTATTTTATTAAATTAAACATAGTCACATGTTCCATAACATAAATCATGTATCCTTAGCACAATTATGTCTCGGAGTGAAATGGGGTGTTACATTCCCCTCCCCCTTTAAGAAACATTGTCTGTGATGTTTAAAACACCATGTAGATACAATTATATAGTAAACAAAAATGGGTATGCTGATCTCATGGAATATTTCAACTCTGATGTAGCTTCATTGACTCCAAAGTGCTTCCATTGCACCTTAATATACATGATCTCTCATAAAAGTGCTCCACGACCTTTAATATACATGACTTCAGTTTCATAAGATTTTTTATTCTCGTCCTGGTACATTGGGTTCAAAGTTAGAATTTCCTCTTTTCTCGGGTTCCACCTCAGATATAGTCCAACTAATAACATGATTAGAATTGTCTGCTATTTCTTAACAAAGTCAAAGGGACACATTATGGATGGTCTAACAGTAGGTGGTAAGTAAGGAGTCATATGGCACCCGGTCCTCCTGCATGTCCAGCCATTGGGGAGCCAAATTAGCATCCCCTGCTTCCTGTGTCCTCTGGGCCTCACCCTATGGTCACCGACTTTAAATTCTTTGTGGTTTCTTTTGCTATCAACATAGCTCTTTTTCCTATCCTGGGAAACATTTTAGGTTTTGTCTATCTTTGAATTAGGCCTACTCCATCTCCTAACAATTAAGTGGTCTATGTAATTTTGTCCAATGGAGTCCCAACTAATCAGAACCCTACTCTTTCTTCCATATAGAACTTCAGACAGGCTGATCTTCAATGATTCTTGTTAACCATTGTTATACATGAAGTCTACCAATGGTAGATATTCTTCCCACTGTTTAGGTTGGTGCATAACATGCATCCTTAACATGTCCTATAACACTTTGTTCACCCTTTCATTTTGACCATATTTTTTAGGATGATAGCTCATGATAAATTCCAGTTGCATTTCCAATCCTGTAAACAAGACTTTCTATAAATTTGAAGTGAACTTAGCATCTCTGCCCGAGATTATGGTTTTGGGAAAACCATGCAATATAAAAATTTATTTCATAAAAACATTGGAAACATCTATATCTTTAAAAGTAGATTTAATAGGAACAAAATGAGATTCCTTGCTCAACTTATCCACTACAACCATGATGGCATAATGTTTTTTGGTTGTCTTAGGTATGCCCACAATAAAATCCATGGAAATCACCACCCATTTCCACTCTAGAATTTATAATGGATGCAATAGTCCAGAAGGATGTTGATCTTCAAATTTCACCTGTTGGCACTCTAAGCACTTCACAATATATTGGGAAATGTCTTGTTTCATTCTTGGCCAATAATACAATTGTCTAACTGTTGTCACAATTTTTTTGTAACTAGGGTGACCTACATGTGGTCTCCTATAGAATTCATCCAAAATCAAGCACCTCAAATCCAATGAATTAGGTACATACATCCGATTGTTATACAATAGTATCATATCAACCTTTCTTTCACTTGATGAAATAATTCATTTTCCCGCAAGAGGGTTTTTATCCTTTGTTGAATGTCAGACTCTCCTACAATTGTCATTGTTAAGTGCATGGTCTGAACACTTCAGCTGAGCACATTTGTTACTTTGTTCTCTTTTCCTTTTTTGTGTTTGATTTCGAAATCAAACTAAATGATATAGCACCATCCACCGTGTTTGTCTAGAATTCAACCTTGAATGATCAAATAAATAATTCAGACCACAATGATCAGTCATGAGGGTAAACCTCCTCCTGAGAAGGTAGTTCCTCCACATCTTCAACACATGTACAATTTCTGCAAGATCTAAATCATGGGTAACATATTTGTGCTCTTGTTCATTTAGTTTCTTTGATTCATAAAAAATCACTTGTCCTTATTGCATCAAAACTCCACCAAGTCTTTCTTTGAAATAATTTATATAGACCAAGAAATCCTTTTCTAGATCTGTAATCCTCAGAATAGGTGCATCTTTTAAAAGATGCTTCAACCGCTGTAAGCTAGCTTCACACTATGGTGACCAGATGAACTTCCTTCTTTTTATTTGCAATAAAGTGATAGGATTACCAATCTTGGAGAGTCCCTTTATGAACCTCATGTAATATCCACCCAATCCCATGAAGGATCTCACCTCTTTCACATTTCTAGGGGTAGGACAATCCCTAATCACCTTGATCTTTTTGAGGTCCACTGGCACTTCTTTAGCTAAGATTACATGGCTTGGATACTGGATTTCCTTCCTACAGAAATCATAATTGTTGAAATTGGCGTACAACTAGTGTTCTCTTAACACCTGTAACACCATTCTGATGTGTTCTTCATGCTCCTCTCGACTCTTAGAATACACCAAAATTTCATCCACAAATACTAATATGAACTTTTCTAAATACTTATTGAGCACACTATTAATAAAACACATGAATGTATCTAGTGAATTCGTAAGTCCGAAGGGTACCAAAACAAACTCATAGTACCTATACCTTGTCCTAAAGGTTGTCTTGTGGATGTAATCATCCTTGATTATGACTTGGTGATATCCTGACCTCAAATCTATCTTTGAGAATATTACAGCTCCCCTGATATGATATAAAATATCGTTTATCCTAGGAAAAGGGTATTTGTTATTGATGGTCATCTTGTTCAACTGCCTTTAATTAATACACAATCTTAAGGTACCATCCTTATTTCTCACAAATAAGGTCGGTTCTCCCCATGGGGACACGCTCATCTTGACATAACATTTATCCAAAATTTCCTTTAGTTG